>VDFB02101601.1:48793-81155 GCA_007258455.2 Sequoia sempervirens
TAGCCAACTTCATAAATTTTGTCCTAGGCATTCATACTTGGGCGAATTTTCAATCTTTTCTCCCCTTCTTATGCTAGGCGGACTTCTCAAATGTCTTGCCAAGGCTTGGGCGGACTTTGGAGAAAGCATGCCATCCAACACCTAAGGCTTGGGCGGACTTTCCAAGAGTCTTGCCATTTTTTGGCGGACTTCCAAAACTTCATGCCATGTCCCTCAAAATAAGGGCCGACTTCCTTGCTCTCATGCCACGTCCCTCAAATTAAGGGCCGACTTCCTTAATGGCTTGACATTCTCTCATCAAGGCATGGCAGACTTTGTGAATGTCTTGCCATTTTATGGCTGACTTGCTAACTTCTTTGCCATCCTTCATCTCCATGGCAAGGGCTAATTTCTCCAGACTTAGGCAAAATTTACCATGAATTTCATGCCTTTGGGTTGATTTTTTGGTGATTTTTACATGCTTTTCATCTGATTTTTGATTGATTTTTGCTTGATTTTTCCATACTTTTTAGTTGATTTTCTCATATTTTCCCTTGCTTTTTCTGATTTTTGCTTGATTTTTCAATTTTTACTTTGATTTTTTCATTGATTTTTCAATTTTTTGGTTGATTTTGGGTTTAAAGATGAAAACGTTGACCTGTTGACCAAGGTTGACTTTCTAAAAATAGAAAAAGCAAAATCCCTAAAAAATAGGGAACCCCGTTTGGTCCAAAAATGTTAAAAATGAAAAAGTGAAAAAGCAAAAAAGCAAATTCCCTAAAAAGTAGGAAGTGTCAGAATTGGCCCAAAGCACAGGCGATCCTTGTCTCACGGATCTTCTGAACACTTCTGTGACGTTTATGCATTGATTCAAGCATGGATTATCAACTTGGCTCGGACGACTCTCAAAAGACTGACTTGAAACTCTTAAAAATGAGTGACCTCATGAAACCATTGCGCGGAGGCAAAACCCTAAAAACTAGCGAACTACTGGGGGTCCCCATTTGCAATGGGGCGATGTGTGAAAAGGTCACAACAGTACTCGCCATAAAACTTGCTGATGATTTTTTAATAACTTGTGGCCATTTTTTGCAAACAATTTTTTTGTAAAAAACTTGCAATTTTTTTTAAAAACTTGTGATCTTTTGGGAAAAACTAGCCCAAGTTGACTATAAATTCTCTTTTTACTAGTTAAATTTTTGTTTTTTATTTCATATTTTGGGCGGCACATGACTAGTGATTTAGGGCACATGCTTGATGATTTAAGGCATGTGAATCCATAGGTTTTTTTTAAAAAAAAAAAAGAATTTATGGCATGCTTTTAGCAATGCAATTTATAATTCTTTTTGCTTAAAATAAAAAATTTTAAATGAAACAAGTTTATATGAATTTTGTAAATTTGTTCATAGTACATATTATATTATTACATATTGCAAGTTCAAATGATCTAGTTTGTAATTCTATTTTTCATAATTTAATATCCTTTGATTGTTTTCTATGTTGAAGCCTAAAAGTGTTGAACTTCATAGTTATAATTCAAGCTTGCAAATTGTTTAAAACTTGTAATATGATTAAGTGACCTGTAAGCTTGAATTTTCAGAATTTTAATTGTGAAAATTCAAGCCTATAGGTCATTTAAATTTGCAATATGAACAAACTTTCAAAAATTCATATAATTTCCACAACCAACATTCTATTGATCTTTGAAATCTTTTATGCAGCAATTTTTATTTTTATTTTGAAAGTTTAGGCCGCTAACTAGGGTATTATTCATTTTTTTATGTTGTCTCCTTTTTGCTAGGTTTCATTTTTATTTTTCTTAAAGGAATATGGCTTTCAAAATAGAATGTGTGGCAAATCAAAGGATCTTTGCTGGAAACATGGGACACCAAGTCGTGAGGAAAGGTTATTTGTACCCATTGTATTAAGAGTATGATTAGAGGCATAAACCGACTCAAATATCACCTTACACGGATTCCTTGTTGAGATGTTATGCCATGTATAGTAGCTGGTCCAAAGGTTGAGAAGAAGGTGAAAGCACTCCTTGCAGCATATGACCAAAAGAAAGTAGATGAAAAGAGAACAACAAATGCCATGGTAGCCCCAAACCTAATTTTTAGTTCTACAGAGTCATAGGAAGATATGTGGGGCTCTTCTTCCATTAGGCCATGAACATGAGGATCAAGAAGTGTGGGCAGCCATAGTTCTAGTTATGTTCCTCAAAACACTCTTGGTGCACAACCTTCATTGGAAAGTACTACATGAAATAGTGAGTTGCAAGATGACTCAAAGTTGGCATGTGCAAGATTTTGATACTACAGCAATATTTCGTTTAATGTTGCTTCAAGTCTTTATTGGGAGCAGTTAGTCAATGCGTTGATTGTGGTAGGTAAGGGATTCAAGGCCCCGAGTTGTCATGAGTTGAGTGGGCTGTTGTTGTAGGATGAGGTCCAAAACACATGCCAACTAGTAGCAAAACAAAAAAAAATAAGGGAAAAGAAAGAGTGCACAATTTTAACTAACAAGTGGACACATGGAAAAAATAGGACACTCATCAATTTTTTAGTGGCTTCAAGGGGGTAGGTAGTCTTTTTAAAATCAGTTGATGCCTCCAATGACCTTGTAAAGACCTTGTGTAACATGTTGGATGAGGTGGTGACGAGGTGGGAGTGGAAAATGTCATTCAAATAGTGGCCAACAATGCAGTCAGTAGGCTTCTAGAGGTGAAGCACCCAACATTGTTTTGGAGCTCATGTGCTGCCCATTGTTTTGACGTACTCCTTAAGAAAATATAGAAAGTAAGTTGGGTGAAGAATATGGTTGAAGATGCAAGAAATATCACAAAGTACATCTACAACCACACATGGGTTCCAAATCTTATGAGAGCACAATGGTGGCAAGGACCTCATGCGATTAAGAGTTATACTCTTTCCCATTGATTTCCTCACCTTGTAGAGTGTATTGTCTTCAAAAACCAACCTTCAATGCATGTTTGTGAGTGAAAGATGGTTAGAGAGTCCTTAATGCAAGAAGGCTCAAGTAGAGAGGGTCATGAAGACCATTTTAGATGATAGATTTGCCAAAGTCATGGAGGAGATCATCAATGTAAGTTTTCAAACTACGATTTCTTTTTCTTTTTCTTTTTTTGAATGTTACAATTTGTTGATTATGTAAAATTTTGATATTTAGGTGTTCAAAACCCCATGGAGTATCTATATGGGCCATGGATAAGGCCAAAGTGGCGGTTCAACATTTGTATGGGTCGTATAAGACCAAATATGAACCCATGTGACACATTATTGATCGGAGGTGAAATTGTCAACTCCACTGGCATATTCATGCTATTGCCTACCATTTGAACCCCAAGTCCTTTTTTCTCCCATTCTTTCAAAGCAAATGTAGAGGTTGTTCTTGCCAAAACACATGTATTGAGAGATTGATTGGTTATGAGAATCTTCGATAACTCATATTTGATGAAATACAGAGTTATAAGAAGGAAGAGGGGGCATTAGTTTCTTCAAATTTTTGCATTCGTAGGAGAGCCACTTTGCAACTAGGTAAAAAAAACATATGTTTAATTTTAGTTTTCTATTTATTTTTATTTTTAAGTTTACTAAAATCCTTACTAAGTTATAAATTACACATGTCATCCTTGTAGATTTATGGTGAGAAGATTATGGTGCCATAAAGCCTAATCTTCAAAAGCTTGCCATTTACATTTCATTTCAGCCTTTTTGTGCTTTTGGTTGTGAGTACAACTAGAACATTTTTGAGGCTATTCACACAAAGAAGCGCAATAGGTTGACTCAAAAGCACTTGAATGATTTTGTCTGTGTAGTACAACTTTCGATTGCATGAAAAGAATGTACAAGGGCAAAGTACACATGAAGTGCTTGACTTTGATGACATCAATCCATATTTAGATTGGATAGTTAAGTTAGCTGATTTAATGAGAGAGGCAACTGAAAGGGAAGTGAATGTGGCAGCATATGAGGAGGCAGAAGACAAGGTTGGTGAGCCATTAGGGGTAGGTTCCTTGCATACATAGTGTTGTACCCAAAATAAATTTTTGGCATTCTGCTTAATTTGAGCTAATCATATAAAAATGCCGTCAAAAAGTTTGTTTTAGGTCAAACCAACCGTAGGGTCTTTGTGGGTTTCTATCAAGGAACATATGTGCAAATTTTCAAAAAAATGAAAATTAGGGTTTCATACCTCCATTTTTGGGAATCCCCTGAAAGTAGGACCTTCCCGAAAATGATTGAAAATGATTTTGATAGGATTAATTGACTTCACGATCACACTGATCAAGTTAGAATCATCAAAAGACATGTTTTACTCTGGTGGGTCTATTTCTATTTTTTAGGAATAAAGTTAGGAGCTCTGCAGCCATTAATGGTAGATTGGCTAGTACTAGGTGCTGAAAGCTAAGCTTCAAAAGCTTCAATGACGCAACCATGGCGAAAAAGGATGAAAAAGATGCTGTTTGACAAAGGAGATTCTCGAAACCAGAAAAGGCCAAAATTTGGCTAACTCTGGGAATACTATGAAGGAGAAACCAACTCAAAATGAAGAAAAGCGCCCTTTCCAGAGAAAGGCGCCCTTGAATCTCAGGCGTCAAAATCTGTCTCCTGAATCATCCAAGGCAGTTGTCCCTGGTGTTCTCCTGCTGGCTCGACAACGAGACATTCAACGAGATCATCTGTTAAGGTGATCACTAACAATCATCGACAGAAGGCGAAGAGGATGTTATAAAGAACAACCAGAAATGACAACTTGTCTTGAAAAAGGCGCCCTTGCTGAAGAAAGGCACCTTTTCTTTTGGGCACTCAGATGCTAACAAAAGGCTAAAGGACTTCCACAATGACCTTCTCTGTTTGGGTAAACCTTGACAACGAAACCATCTGCTAAAGTTTTTTACAAGGCAATCATTCGATGACGGAGATCAAACTGAGGAAGTTTTCGACAAGAAATAACTGATCAAAAGAGTAAAAGCGCCCCTAAAGAAGAAAGGCGCCCTTGCTCGCTAAGGCCTTAAACTGACTTTCAGGAACTGAGACACCAACCATCCTTTTCAGGACTGAGTTGGTCACCTGATGAATCGTCAAGCGTGATTATTCGACTTGTCAGTCAACGAGGAAATCAAATTAGAGCATGGGAGGTCTGAATAAAAAGTTGAAAAACAGACACTGAAAATTGACTAAGGCAAGTGCAAAAGCGCCCTTGCTGAAGAAAGGTGCCTAGTCTTCTGGAACCTCAAACTCAGTTTTTCGGCTTAGGGTTTCCCAGACACATCTCTTCGGTGCAGATCCAGCGCAACAGTGAATCTATCAACAGTTGCTCAGGATCAATTGATCAATCTGGAATGAGGATCAAACAGAGGTCATTCAACAATGAAAAATGATGGAAAAACACTCAAACTCAAAAGGAATGCCTAAAAGGGTCAAAGGCAAGTTTTTTGACTTTAGTTAAGATATTTTGGAGGCAAACTTGGCCAATTCACTCCACAATTAGTGGAAATCAACCTTTTGAACTCCAGATTAGGCCAAATCAGGCTTATATCATGAGTTAGGCGCCCAAACTTCAAGGATTCAAGCTTGAGTCTACATAAAGCAAATCTAGGCGTCCTTTTTCGTTATTTCTTTGCAGGTTGAAGATTCAAAACAGCAAGAAGCTCTCAAGGACGCCATTTTTAGATTTGGCAAGGGTTTTCAACAGTTCTTCAATATTTCTTGAAGATTAGAGGCAAAGGAAAATTTCTAATCAGAGGCTAGATTCAGAGATAGATTTTTTTAGGGAGTCAGATTAAAAACTTCCAATCCATCTTCTATCTACTTCCTCTTTTCTTGTTTTAGGTATTCTTGCATGTCACACAAATCAGTAGGCTACCACAAGTCTGATCAACTGGGCAGATTGAGAATAGTTTTCCAATGAAACCCATCTCGTTAGATTTTCCAAAATGAAAAAACTTGCTGCTCCTATTTTTGGGGGTTTTTCCAAAAAAAGTTTCAAAATCAAAATTTTGAGGAACTGGGTTTGTTTAGCATTGAAGCACGAATAAAACCCATGTGCCAATTTTTTTTCGGAAAAATACTTCTCGGTAGGGCACTATTTTTAGGGGTTTTCGAAAATTGTTAGAGCAGGGTCAAGTGTGTAGTCAATCTTTAAGTTATTCAAGATGTAGTACTCTCAGGTATAATACAAGACCAAGACGGCCTTGTACCATGATTACCTGAAAACAACTGACATGGACTTACATTAAGTAAACCCGATGGTTGATACAAAAGACTTGGAGGGCATGAATTAGATCACGTTACAAAACATAGAGGAGTCTGGGTTGCTTCAAGCTGCATCCATCCCCATCACATTACAGAGTGTGGAGCTTGTAATTGCTTGCATTAAGCATTACAATCCTACCATGAGAGAAATCAGATCAGTGGATGGGAGGATAATTTGCAGTTTAAAACCAAAGGCTATTGAAAAATGTTTTGATATTCCACCATGCCCTACTAGTAGGGTCATATTAGTGACAGAATGCGACAAAGCATTCAAGGCAGCCAAGAGCAAATGCTAAGGAATAATGGCAAAAAAATGGCTGAAAGTGAAAAAGGCTAACTTGCCGAAGTTGGTTGGGCGAGGAGAATGCAAAGATGAGTATGCAATGTTAATCACTCTACTCAGCAGAATCATTGGACAGGAGTATGACAATCAATTTCAGTCATGGATGTATTATGTCATTGTGAAAATTATCAGCAAGAGGGAACATTACTACTGGGCCACTCTAATCAATCAGACACTTCACCAATAGATTATCGGGTTTCTAGAAGCTCATAGGTTCCACGTGTTCTTACCTGGTGTACCTGATTGCCTTTCAAGGCGAGTTTAGGATATTAAACAATGTGGGAACCTTAGGTGTGCAAAAGGTTCATGAACACTTTTTACATCTTGAGTTTACTCAAGCAAAGCGACACTTCAAAAGGACAAGTGACCTCTTCATCATGCACATTGTACGAGATCTAGACCATGAGATGCACGTACATATTTCACAAGCAACCAAGGAGGCAATGGTCGACTAGGCAGATTGGTTTATCCAATTCCCTACCTTCACTTACATATGCGTGTACGACTACACTGGTCACCCTGCCATGATGCCATGCTACCCTTCAGATAGGGTAGTTTTCATGGAATTCCTAAGGCAGTTATCCAAAGTTCACATTCACTTGCGCTTGAAGAAGAAGCCAGCTGTGAACTTTCCCGTTGAGATGGGACTCTATAGATGCAGGTCAGCGGTAGATGCCAAGTTGATGAGCCAGGAAACGGTGAGGCTTAATCTCAAGTACCTCATTGAGAGGTCATATGATCCCAAAGGACTCTATGCGATGCATCTCAAGCAATGCTCATCACATGAATCTTCTATGGAGGATTACTAGGTCAATTGTGACGATAAGTATGAAGTGCAAAGAAGGAATTATAGCAGGTTCAGGCTCTCACAAATTGCTGACTTTATGTCAGAAGACATCAAGGGCTTATCTGACGATGAAGGGGAACTCATTCTCCCCTCATTCTTCGTAGATTTAGTTGACTCACAACCACTCCCAAGAGTGAATTGGTACATGAAGGATAACCCATCTACATAGGAGAGGACGAATAGAGTTGTTAGAAATAGTCAACTCTACCTCGACAGCAAGAAAACAAGAAAGGTGGTACCTCTCAGAACAGAGCCGCTACAGGTTCAGTCTACACCACCTTCCATGTCAAGAAAGAAGCCTAGGAAGAAACAGTGGTGCAATCTCCCCAAAGGGATGAGAATGACAAGGCATACAAGGCCAAGAACATAGGGGATACATGTGGAGACAACCACACACAGTCCCGAAATAGTCATGGGTATTGCTGCCCCAGAGCCAGTAATAGAGATAGTTGCTGAAGAGACAGCAATAGAAGAGCAGAGCCAGCAACAGAAGAGGCAGAGCCAGTAGAAGAAATGGTGCCTGTGTTAGAAACAAAGCCACCTACATCACCACCATCACAACAGTCACAAGTCCCCATCGACTTGGACTCGCCACCAAGAGACGTCACTCCAGCATAGTCTCATACTTCGGGCATTCAAGGGCCCCATATTCCTCTTTCTAGTGAAGCTAGCCGAGATTCTATCTGGCTTGAGGGTTTCCTAGGCAGGAAGAGGGAAAGGCTCTCCCATGAGCTTGACTTCACAGAATTCGACCATGTCCCACAAGACATGCCGACGAAGAAGTTGAAGAAGCAAGTTCACATGGAAAGGAATGCAGAATGTGAGTTCATCATAGAGACTGCTGCCCCACTAGAAGATAAAAGCGTACATGAGGTACAAGTGGAAGACTTCACATTGTCTAAACTTAATCTCAGAAAGACCACATGATAGGTGGAGGCAAACCTTCTCAGAATCGCCTTGGTGAGTGCCCGAGAAAGGATGGCCAAGGATGGAAAAGACAAAGCAGCCTTAAAGGCTAAGAACCAACAATTGAGGTTGTACATTTCCAGCTTGATGCACGGCACCCCGAACATCTCGACCTTACCACAGGATTTGCTGGATCTTCCCGCAGAGTAGAACCATCAAGAGCTGATGACATATGGAAAACACTTGAAAGATCAAGTGGAGGAATTTGTTCTCTGAGGGTGATGTATACTGGAAAACCTATACCAGTTACGGGATAGAGCACACAGACTCTGTGCGGAGATTCAACAATCAGAGCAAAGAATAGTAGAAAAGAGGCCAAGAGATGAAACCACAATTGCAGACTTGCAATTGGCATATCAGTCAGTCTACTCCAAGGAAAACAAGCAACATCTCTTTGCTTGGAAAGAACAACTGGCATAGAAGGTGAAAGCCTATGATGCCCATTCAGTAGAATTGATTGACTACCGACAGGTGGTTGCAAATATTATCAACTTCGCAAGAATGTTGTAATATCCTTCCCTCACATAGAATATCAGTGCGAGGGAGGAGAATACACTGAGATGGTTACGGTGCAGAATCAGTTCAGAGATGTCATCCGCAACACCTTCCTTAATAATCCAGATGGTTGCAAGTTGGCCAAAGTGGCCGCTTTGTCTACCAGGTTTGATGAGGCAGTTGCCCAGTGTATAGACTTCCAGCATCAGCTCACAACAGGCGAAGCAATGTTTAAGTGCCACGTCATCATTTTGCAGAGCATTAACTACCCAGAGGCTGAAGAAGTCAACAAATGGATAGAAACATTGTTGACTAGTGGTGAGTTGTAAAGGCACCAAAAAGGACGTCCTACCCTCTAAATGGCATTTATGATACTTGAAGTTGACTTGATGCTTCTTTCCAAGTCAACTCAAGAAGACATTAAATATAATTGGAGTTAACTTGATGCTCCTTTCCAAGTTAACTCCACATCCCACAAATCACTAATTATGTCTAATTGACTTCCATAATTTGTGGATCTTAGATCTCCACTTAACGTGGATGTCTATTTTGGAGGCATACTTTGCATTAAAGTTCACCTTTAGTTTAGTTTCAGTCAACTGAAGTAGTTTCCAATTGACTCTTTGTTTAGTTTTAGTTAACTGAAGTAGATTTCAAGTTAACTGTTTGTTTCCCCTTTTTAGGAATAAATCTTGCTTAATTGATTGGCAAGAACTCATTGTTAACTCAAGGAGATTTTAGGGTTGCCTACTCCTTTGAGTTCTATAAATAAGAGCCCTTGGGCTCATTATTTGTTTTAACCTTTACTTGCTATGCAAAATTGTTGTGCCATTATTGCCAACAACTTTGAAAGCGAATATTTTTTCATTCTTGGATGAGAGTTCATTGGTTGATCGTAATTGTGCATGATTTCATCCCTTTGTTGTCCCAATCTTTGTAATTCGTTTAGAAAGCTTGAAGAAAGTGTTTATCACAGAATCTAGCAGTGCTCGTTCCACTGATAACCCCCCTACGAAACTTGTCCGTTTCCTAAGATTCGTGAAGTTCAAGTACGCATAACAAAGTGATTTTCAAGCTACCTCGAAATGCGTTCCAAAGTCTTGAATAGTCAATTCGAGCATCCTCCTATGTTCGCCTCGCGAAGACCTTCAAAACGAGCCCCTTCGCGAAGTCTCACTATTCGTACTTAGCGAATTGCAAAAAATGCAGTTGCACTGAAAAAGTGCGCTCCTGCTCTGAAGCCAAAATTTCTCTTGTTATTCACTCCAACGTTTTTTGTGCTAACATCTTTCCTTGTCGTCTTCTCTATAATGCTTTCGTGCGAACATTGAGAAATCTCTTGTTTTGAAAGAGGGTTTCTTTGGCTCTTATACACTTTTACAATGGTGATGAAACGAATTTCAATAGCAACTCCATGCAGACAAACAATTTGCAAACCCCAAGTGCCGTTTTCATGCACCGTTACATCTGTTTTACAAAATCACGTCTCAGATGCAGAAGCGCTAAAATTTAGCGCCCTGACATGTTGAACATGTTGAAATAAATTCTATTTCTGAGAGATGCAGGGGCGCTATTTTTTAGCACCCCTGCATCAAAAACTGAAATTTCCAAAAATGTAAGGGCGCTGAAATTTAGCGCCCTTACACTTTTTACAATCTTTTTCCAGATGAACTTCATTTCTGTCCATTTCACTCTTGAACCTTGTTCCTTCCTTTTTGTGCATTGTTTTGCGTGCCTTGTCATCCGCTTCACGCTTTCCCATCATCGTTGCTCGTTTCGCGCATCCCCATGCTACCTAATGACTAATGTTTGTTCTAACTCAACACCTTGGAGACTCATTTCAAAGATTTTCAAAGTCTAAGTTATCAAAGTTCCAGTTGTTTCTGATGACTGCCAGTAAACCTCCGTTTTCTTCAAGAGCAAAAGCCAAAATGAAGTACAAATATCAAGGTGTCTATCCGTCGACCGTAGTGGTCTCCAAGGTGGAAGAGATAAAAGATACAGAGGTTGGCCATCAAGACTTGGTTGACTTTGCGAAGCAAACAGAGACGAAGCCTCTTCCTGACCCAATGAGAGCAATTGTACACAGTAACTTGCATTTGGTAGCTATGTTTCCTACAGCTGCACATAATACGGAGTTTGTTCTTCAGGTGGCGTCTCACTACATCAGAGAAAGTAGAAGTGTGATCGATTCTTATGGGCACGAGATTCTGAGACTCGATCCTGATTTCTTTGACATTGTTTTTAAGGTTCCTCATATGGAGAAATACATTGATATTTCTATACAAAAAGCACAAGAGGTTTTTGACGCTGATCCCAACAAAGCTAAAAACCTAATAAATACTCAATGGTTAAAGAAGCCTAGATCATCTGTTTCCAGATGGCCAAAAGGACTCCTGCGAAGTGATTTCAAAGATGACGTCAAAGATATGATCACATTTTTAAGCAGAGTGAAAGGCTTGCTGGAATCATCCACTCTTCATGATTGGATGTATGAATACATCAGGATCATAAGAAGACAGAAGGTGCATATTGACTAGGGCAAACAAATCAGTGATGAAATCCATGAGCAGTTGATCAATGCTCCTTCTACATTGAAATTCTACATGACTTCTTACCTAGTGTATGCGGCGGCTGTAATGAGACAATTCCTGGGTCTATCTACAAAAGGGAATCGGATGATGGTACCTGTGTACAGATTTTTCTATCAATTAGAACTAAAGGAAAGCTTTCATCACTTCAGGCGGGTCACAGATGCTTTCTTCGCGCCTTTGCTTTTCAATTTTGATCCAACTCTTGAAAGGAGGGTATCTGATGAGGTGTATAAGGTGGTAAGTAAAGTTGGATGCCTATTTTTTCAATTCCCAACGTTTACTTACTTGAGAGTAGGGTGCTACACTGGTTGTCCCTACATGCTACCACGTTATTCTTCGGATAAGTGGGTTCTCATGGAAACATGCAGACAGTTGCTTTCAGCGCAAAAGGAACGAAGAAGCAACCACAAGCGTGGATTCAAGTTCCCACTGACCATTAGCCAATATACTATCCCAGCTGCACAAAAGGCTAAGTCTGTTTATGCTGAAATGCAGATCATGACAATCAAGACCTACAGGTATAGGTTTGATTTTGATTACCGAGATGTCAGAAAAAGATTACAAAAGGGTCATCATCACAAGTACCGTTTTGAAGTCATCTGGGCTGATTGCAGAGATGAAGAAACCATTCGTAAAATGGACTATTGCAGGTTGACTGTTCAGCAGATCAAAGATCTTGATATTGCTGACTTACCAGAGGATTTTGCAAATGCTGGTGATATCATGAATGCTGTCTATGATGAGCAAGGAATTGCTAGAAGGCCGTTGCTTGCAATTCAATGGTTTAGGAAAGAAATTACCAGCATGAGAGAGAGATTGAAGCCAATCCTAGCCAACACTGCAGAATGGTTACATAAGCATGGTTATGAAATGAAAAGTTTCAGAACAGACTCAGAAGGAGAAGAATCTGAAGCAGAAGCTCGCCAACAGCAAGAACTCCACGTCAAAAATAAATCAGCGGCTGTTCCCACTTTTTCACGAAGAGGTCCCAGGATCAAGTTTATCGTTGGCAAGAAAGATACCCAGTCCGTCCCAGAGACAGAAATCACGGAATCCAATCCATCTCGCTCTAAAGGTAAAAAGTCTATTCTAGAGGAGGTAGATTCCGATGAAGAAGAAACTTCAAGTGATCAATCCGCTGAAGATGAAGATTCAGCAGAAACAGACTCTGATGCAGAAGAGGTTTCTGAAAGCAGGCAAGAGTCTGAAGAAGATTCTGAAGAAGGATCTGAAGGTGATCTTGAAGGTGAACCAGGATCAAAGAGACAAGAGGGTGATCAACAAGAACCCCGGCATGATCAGGAAAGAACTACTCCTCCTGAGAATGAAGTTGAGGAAATTCCTAGAACGTCATTGCCTGTGATTTCCAATGTTCCTCATACCCCTCCAAATTCAAGAACTCCTCCACCTCCTGTTCCTTCGTCACCTATTCCTACCACATGCATTCCTGCAGTTGAGATATCCACCATTCCTGCAACATCAACCCCGCTTGATACTCCCTCAGTGACAAGCATTCATACGGTTGATATACTGTCAAGCCCTTCGTTGTCCATTCGTAGCTTGTCTTCACCAACATATGATATCACTTCTAAAAATGAATTCAACCGTTTCATAAATGAGTCAATGCATGATCAGCTCAATGTGCAAACTATAGGAGCAATGATGACAGACACTTCTCCTATTGTCACAATACCCATGGTAACCTCAAACGTGACAATAACTTCAAAAGTAGCAATGGCAACTGAATTGACAGTGAATCCAGAAGCTCACACCTCCTTCCTTCCCCCTTGGCTAATATCTGAAGTGTCGAAGCGGAAGACGCAAATGATCTCTCCAGAGGAGCTCGACCTTGAAGAGATAGTCCTTCCAAAGGCTAAAGGGAAGAAAAAGGAAAAGGTATACTCAAGACTGAACGTTGATGAGTCTGGCCACAAGTATGCGGAAATTGGCATACCACCACATGAAGAAGGTGATGTCAATATGGAAGACTACACGGTGACAAAGGTCCAGCTTGGCAAGGTTACCAATGAAAGTGCAAAGGCCGATGTGCAAGTGACATTGGATATCTTGGCTAGAAGACTGGATAAAGTAGAGCAAGCTCGCAATATGTACAAACAGAGGGCAGAGCATTATGCCACTGTTGTAAAGAGACTTGCAGGTTCTCCAAGTAATGCACAACCACTGACAGTGGTAAGTATTGAAGACCCAGCTGTCAAGAAAGCTGAGAAGTTCGCCTCCAAAGGCAGAGTGTTGTATGATTTTGTTGAGACGATCATTGAACACGGATCTCAGATTATAATTGTTGCGGATGAGAAAACTACCTTGTTAGCCAAGCTCACCACAGAGCTTGATAAAGAGAAAAGTGTACTTTCCCAGGAGCGCAGAGACATGGAGAAATGCCTATTGTCATGGTCGGAGATGAAACAGGTAAAGCTCAGTAAATTGGTGGAAGTTGGGGTAATTCCTGACAAAGAAAAGTTTGTTGAGGTAAGAGAATCCTTGAAACATCGAATTCAAGTAATTCAATCTCTTACGGACAATCTCCACCAAGTACAGGAAGATGTCGAAGGACATCGTGTTATTCTTGAGAAAGGTATCAAAGAGTTGCCCGGTCAACTTCTTGAGGAAAATCGTATTTTCCTGCCGGCCACAGAAATATCTCAGATCTACAAAGAAGCCATCATGAAATTGATTGACAGTTCAAACTTTTCAGAAGCCTCACTAAACGTCATTTGTGATACAAGGCTCACATTGGATAACCTGAAAACGCATCTTGACAGGTGCAAGAAGGTTCACTCATCTGCCATGAGATTGATCACGAGAATTCACACCATTGTGGATTACACCGTTGGTCCAGATGAGAGGTTCGTGCAAGAGACTAGGAAGAAGTATGAAGACTTCCGCGCCCAAAGCAAAGAAACATGGAGAAGCTTCCTGATTTCCAGTGTTAGACATTTCTGGTGCATCCCTTTATGCATCTTGTAAATATTTCCTGACATCTTATATGTCTTTTTGTAAATTGTAATTACACCAAGTTCGAAGATGTAATCTTTTGAAAACAAATTACACTTTGACTTTGGTCAAAGTTAGGTGAGATCTCCTTAAATCGCTCACCTAACTTTCCTTAATTTCCTCAATTAGTTTCCTAATTTTGCTCATCCCTCTTTCTATATAATGTGAGGGATTTTCATTGTAAATTCATCCTTTAGTATTTTACAACGAAGTGCTGCCCTTTTTGAAGCAAATTTGTGAAACTTTGCGTTCATACTTTGTGAATGGAATTCGATCAATAAAGAAGAAGATTGCAAGCCAAACTTTGCGTTGGATTCGATAATCTTACAAATTGATCTTATTTGGTGGTGATTAATTGATGGAATCTGAAGGACTCTAAGTGATTTATGTAAACCTTGTGTTACATCTATTATTAGATTTGCATTTGTGTTTTTGTTTATCTTTTGGTTGAATAATCTACAAGACTTTGTGCTTGTAATTATTCACGCTCTTTGGATACTTTTGTTGGATGATCTACAAGACTTTGCGCTTGTAATTGTTCATGCTCTTTGATAATTTGGTTGGATGATCTACAAGACTTTGCGTTTGTAATTGTTCATGCTGTTCGAGGAATTGCTGCGTCTAAGAAGACTTTGTGCTTCTAACGTGACAAACGATACTTTTTTATAGATCCACCATTGAAAAAGCTACGGAACGACTTTGTGCCTTCGCGAGCTTTCCCTTTTACTTTATTTGTTTATTGTTAATTACTTCTGGTATCTCTACGCTTTGCTTTGACAAGATAGAGGTATTAGTATTACTGCTAGTTGATCGTTTAAAGTTATTAAGAATTGTGAACTTCCAACGGTGAAGCATTGTAAACATCTTCTGTGAAAAAAGAGAGAAGGATGAATGTAACACACCCCCCCCACTTCGTAAGTATTGTGTACATTTTGTAATTGCTTGTTTGTTTTACTATCGCTTCTATCAACAGTAAGAAGGGCGCCTCCCCTTTCTGAGAGGAGAGATTTACATCTCACATAGCTGTGGCTAAAGTCCAAGTTGTGTAATCTATCGAAAAGCTAATTACATAATTTTCACCCAACAAAAAGAAATCAAAAGGCACATGCAATTTGATCTAAAGATTTGAGTTCTTCCATAACGTCTTGTGTTTAAATAGCTTCTTGTTTCATTTCCCTCCTCGGATAGGGGTTCCTCCTCCTTGGATATTTGTTATTAATAGTTGTCGTGTGATGTTGTTTAATGGATTGACTTTCAACCTATACTTCGGACAGGGGTTCCTCCTCAGCAAGTTTGTTGGCCAAAACATCGTAATTTGTTGTTTCTAGTAAGTTGTTTCCTAGCCCATACCTCGGATAGGGATTCCTCCTCCTTGGCAGGTCTCAGATCCAACTTACCGTGAAGAGTGTTTGCTTGTATAAAACCTTATTCCAGCGTATATCCAAGAGTTCAGAGCCTTGGCCATATTCTAAGGAGACGGCGGATTCAAGTAATCCAACCATCCATTCTTGCTCCTATGCCTTCATGCTCTATTTATCTTGGAGAGATAGGATAGATTAAAAACTAGTTTAGTCGTAGTTAAGATCTGCAGAAACCAGAGAAAAACTTAGCTACGACACATTGTGTTTGTGTCATGTCCCCCAAAATTGTAACACCAAATATGAAACATTGAATAACGAAATTCAATAAAAATCAAAATACAAATATAAGTAATAACAATTGAAATAAAATATTATAATTATAAATATAAAATTGATAATACAAGATGAATATTGAATATCATTATAATTACATTCATTGTAATATTTAAATATCAAAGTTAAATAACAAATCAAATATTAAAATACAAATAACTAATAAAATAAATATTAAAGGTATGAAAATAAATAATCACAATTTAAAGATTATTATAATTCTAATTATAAATAACATTATAATGCAATTATCATAATGAATATAACTACTAATTATGAATACCATAATAATAGAAATAAGAAAACAATATAAAATAATATTAATGAAACAAGAAATACTAACATCCTAAATATTATTATGGTAAATATTGAAATAAGCATTCTATGCTAATATAAAGCTAATAAACAACACCATATAATTAACATTTCCAGCAGCGATTGTTAATTGACCATAAAGCAGCGATCATAAATACCTGTTATCAAACAAGCAATCCCTATCAAGCAGCTATTAATAAACATGCAAAAGACACGATTCTTTGTGAGGTACGGGTAAGGGAGACATGGAAAGTCACGTCTCTTAGAATTGAACATACATAAGGCAAGCAATCCCAACTGAAGAGGCACGGAATGATGGGGAATAAGAACAAAGGGAATAAAACATATATATATATATATGAAGAATTACGTCTTTCCTCTAGGAGTCAATTAAGATTATTTGACTGGAAATGATGTGTAGATAAAGGAAAAGACCTTATGAAGGAAATATAAAGAGGAAGATCGAATAAAAAAAGAAGAATAAGAATATATTCTGATGGAAAGAAGTCTTAATGATATAAGACAATCAGATTATTACGAGTGTAAGAGAAAAAAAATAAACCATCGAATGGAAGGAAGGAGGAATAAGCTGAAGAATCTGGGAACATATTCTGAGCATAGAATCTGCAGAATCAAACATCAGCAGTGAGAGGTGAGAATTGTATGATTCCAGGTTATAGATACATGGTAAGTATTTTATAAGTCACATAACACTTTTAACAATTATATTAGGATTTAGATAAGGATATTTAATATATACTTTATGAATTAAAATAATAAGGTTGATGGCATTATGAGAAGGATATTAATAAATATTTTGTAAATAAGTTGATGCACCATAATAAATTGATATTTTAATAATTAACTATGAATTCAAATAATAGTGTAATCTGTACTTATAGTGTCAATTCTAATGATGTTATTTATTAATTGAATGGCATTATAGAATAATAAGATTATGCATATACTATTGATTTTTATAGCACTACTAATATGTTATGGGACGACTGATTATAATTATATAATACATACATATATGTATGTATACATGATTTATGATTATGCAATAATAATGCTTACAGCAATTATTGGGATTTATAAGTAATAATAATTCTATTTATTCACTAAGATGATAAACGGTATAATAGAATTCCACTTATGGATTTGAAAGATGTTTAATATCTAACCTAGTGTACTTATGAAATATATTATTAAGGAATCATTCATAATGAGTAATTAAAAAAAGAAAAGAAATGGATAATCCTTTGTCGAGAATGAAATATTTATATCATCTTGATCTGATTGGACATTATCACTAAAAGTTATTGACCTCTAACGCTTATAATGTCTCTTTGAGGAACACTTTGAATGCAAGATTCGAGATTAAGTGCCTCCACTAGAAAGGGGTCATTACAGTTTGTGCACCCTTGTGTCCTACCGCTAAGTACAAAAAGATAGGAACCTTAGTCTACTCTACCCTTTCTTACACATTACATCAGCAAAGAGAGATCTTCCTCTCTATAATCCGAAGGAGCAGTACTATAACACTTGCAATAGCTGACCGTTTACAAATAGCACTCCAGAAGTGCTAATTTAAACGCCAACACATAGCTTGATCCTAGCACAATGGATGAGGCACTTGTTGAGGATACCATAGTTATAAACTTATAGCATCCACTTCCACAACTCCCATGCAATGGAAACATACATTTTTTAACTTTAGTCATAAACAAAAGCTATGATTTATAATTTTTATTGATACTGAAACTTGAAGTTCATACGTATTCAGAGTCGATACTTGTTTTTTGTTCTATATGTATTAGCTCTAATTTTGATTTATATATGATGGATATCAGTAATATGTGTCTTTTAAGAATATTTTAAAAAATTTATGTATTTTCACATGTTCAATAAATTTTCCAAGTTATTGCCGAGTTTTTCCTTGAGCTTTTAAATTTTTTGGGCGTACCCAATAAGTGCTGAGTCTGAGTTTTTCAACTATGGTTTCAACAGCAGCATATTTCATTTCAGAATTTTCCTAGGCGGCCATACAGCATACTGAAAATCAGGAGTGGTATGTACACCCACTGCAAACCCTGGCCGTACACCTGTACCAGCCATAAGGCTCCTGCTGTGAGTGCAGAAAATTTTAAAAAATTCTGAAAATTCAATTTGGGCATTGTAAATTGTTGTTACAAATTTTCTGGAATAAAATAGAAATTTTTTTTAAGGGTTTTCATGTCATTTCTATCCACGTAGGGTTTGTTTTTGTATAATTCTGATTTCATCAGCAGCCAGAGTTTTGATTTTCAAATTATAAAACTATCAAAGATATACACTGGATTTCATTTTCAATTGTTTGCTCTGAAGTCAGAAGTTAAATCAGTATTTGACATAAGTCCGACTTGGGACATTATAGTTCCAACTGCATTGGCTCCCTACCACAATGAATACCCTCTTGTTAAATTTGATAGTGTTGAATGATTGTTGTGTAGTTAAGAGAACAAGAGACAAACTAGTAGTTTCTTTGAAGGACAAATTGCTTGGCTTGGAAGCAAGCAAATACTCTTTCGCAACTCTGAACTGTGCTAGACGGCTCATCTAGTTAGAGTTTCCTATTGTTAAATCCTGAATGTTGCCATAAACCTTGTTGTCCTTGTTAAACTTGGACATGCTTTCAACCACATTTGCCACCACTCTTTCCAGGTCACAGCTGTCAACAAAGTCACAAATAATTATACTCACCTAACTAGAAACAAAAGCAAGATCTATCAGCATTGTAGAAGATGCCATGTTGGTGTATTTGAAATCAGTAAGATTGAGAGCGGTTGTGCAAGCTTTAAACAAAACCTGGCTGGGACCTATTGTGGCCTTTTCACACATCACCCCATTCAAGATGGGGACCCCCTAATTTTTGCTTTGTTCGGGTCTTTTGACTTGGTTTTTGGTTCGTTTTGCTGTTGTCTCTCTTTTGTTCCGTCTGTCTTTCCGGGGATGTGCCCATCTTTGAGCTTAAATTGAAATTTTGGCTAAGTCTGTCAAATTAGGGTTTGTGTTCTTCTGGGCAGTTTGGGGTTAATCTGAGTGAACCAATTGAAATCTGAACTTGGCATTGCTATCAGAAGGCCTCCAGCAGGTTCCCACTGAAATTTCACTGAATTCTGACAACTGACTATTTTTAGTAAGTGAACAAACTCTGACAACTTGCTATTTTTAGCAAGTTCGGGCTTCGAAGCCAATTTTAGGATTTGCATATTGGAGTTTCGAATGCATGTCTGGAAAATCTTTCTGGATTTTTCAAGACCTTCGCGATGATATAACATGCAAGTTGAGATATTGACTTCCAGCGATTTTGGCTTCGAAGGCTATTTTTAGGGTTTGCATGTATTCTTTTTCGATGCATGTCAGGGTATTCTTTATGAGTTTTTCAAGAGCCACGCAACGAGGTAACATGCAAGCAGAGTTGATCGCTTTTCAGGAACTTGCTATTTTTAGCCAATGCTCGCATGTAGGCCAATTTTCTGGGTTTTTTGAGATCCCTCAGGCAGTGTGACATGCAAACTCATCTGACAGCTGATTGGTCACTTTTTCAGACGTTTACTATTTTTAGCAAGATTACTCCGGTAGCTACCCAACACTTCAGTATCACGAACGGAGTGACATGCAACATAAACGGGGTCAAATGAAGGTCATTTGAGCCACGTGCAAGTCAGATTAGGGTTTCCAGCTTCGGGACTCAAAACAAAGGGTCAAATGCCAAAATCTCTTAAAACTGAAGTATCCCATTACGATTAGTATCTTTCAAGGAATCCACTGGTAAAATTTGAAGGCAATTTGAGCACTTACTATTTATAGTAAGTCACTTCTGAAACAGGGCTATAAATAGCAGGTCAGCACGAGCCACCAGTGTGAACGGGCCAAGCAGGTTGCGAGGACCCCATGGAGCAAATTCCAAGTCAAACAGAGTTGCAGAGGTTTGAAAATCAAGCACTTACTATTTTTAGCAGGTCCATGCAGAGGAATTAAGGTTTCCTAAAAAGTAGGACGAAACGCGAAGGTCACGTAGAAGCAGCATCCAGTCATGAACAACACCTTTCAGGCAATCTACTGACAAAATTTGAGCTCATTCTGAGCACTTACTATTTTTAGCAAGTTACTAAAAATAGCAGGTGCATGCAAGCATCAGGCGCCAACAGCTCAGTCACGTCACGAGGATCAAGGCAAAACGAAAATCAAGCCTTCTAGAGCTTGAAATCAACTCAAAATGCAAAGAGTGCGAAACTTTCTAAAAATGGAAAGCTAGGGTAAGCTGAAGGCATCATGAACAAACCGCCCTAAATCAAACAAAAAGCTTGAAAATCATCTAAGTTTGATGAAATTGAAGGTAGCCCTCCTCAAATCCGCCCTAGCAACCTGTAGGAGCTTGAAATTTGTTTAAGTCTGGGGAATTAGAAGCTCCATGGGTGAAATGCGCCCAACCTGGAGATGGATGGAGAAAATGGTCTAAGTCATGAAAATTCCTATAGACCATCCCAAATGTGCCCTATCTTGAGGAGGTGGGTGGAGAAAAGTTTTCAAGGCATGAGAATTTCCCCCTCTGCCCCTTAAATGCGCCCATCAAGGTGATGCCTTAAGAATTTTTGTCTAAGTGATGAAAGTGGAAGCATGACCCTCAATATGCACCCATACTTCATGAGGGAGGTTGAGAAATATGCTAAGGTAGGAAAAATCCCTGTAGGACCCCCAAAATGCGCCCAACAAGGAATGAAGGCAAGAAAATGTTTAAGTGATGGCAAACTAGAAGCTCCCACCCTCAAATGCGCCCAAGGTGGCTGGGATCGATAGAATTTGTCTAAGGCATTTAAAATAGAAGTAGAGCACCCTAAATGCGCCCAGGGCAGTTGGTGGAGACAAGAATTTGTCTAAAGTGTTGGAAATGGAAAGCTAAGGGGGTCAAATGCACCCTCAAGCAAGGAGGAAGCCAAAAAAGTTTCTAAGTGGAAAAAATCAAACCTCAGGGGTCCAAATGCGCCCATCATGAAGAGAGGGAATATAAAGAACTTTTCCAAGTCAGAAAACAAAAGCTTGACACCTTGGATGCGCCCAAGCTTGGGAGAGGTTGATTTGAAAATTTTCTAATGCATGGTAAATTGAAAGTATGAGGTGCTAAATGTGCCTTAGCTTGGAGGAGGTTAGAAATTTTCCTAAGTATTCAAAATTGGAAGTAGCATATGTCAAATGCGCCCTAGAAGTGATGGGGGCAAGTAAAGATATCCTAGGTGTGGAAAATGGAAGTATGACCCCCTTGAATGTGCCTAGCAAAGAGTAGAGTGGGGGTTGAGAGAATTTCTAAGTATTAAAATGGAAGTACCACCCTTAAAATGCGCCTTAGCAAGGAGTGATGCTAGAAAATTCTCCAAGGCCAGCAAATTGGAAGTAGGAACTCTCAAATGCGTCTATGTTGAGATGGTGATTTAGAAAATGTCTAGATGTTGAAAAACAAGACCAGGACACTCCAAATGCTCCTAAGTTAGAGATGGGAGTCATGAAAAATCTTCGAAGTGTTGAATAAAATGACAGTATAGGGGATGAAATGTGCCCACCTTGTGAAGGAAGCTCAAAAATCTTTCTAAGGCATTAAAAATGAAAGCAGGACCCCCAGAATGCGCCATTATCAAGGGAAAGGTTGGAAATTTTTCTAAGTGTGGAAAACTAGAAGGAGACCCCCCCTTTATGCGCCCTACTCGAGGGAGGAGGTAACGAACTTTCTAAGTCATTAAAAGCAAAGCACAAGGGTCCAAATGCGCCTAGTTTGAGGAAGGATAAAAAAATTTGCCAAAGTCATCAAGGGTGATAGCCCAGAGATGTAATTGCGCCCAAGGGAGAAGAGGTTAAATTAAACCTTGGGGAAAATATTTTTTAAAAATATAAAAATTAAATGTACCCCTTCGTTTGTAGACACATCAATTTTGCATTTTCTGAGGGGAATTTTCTTCTGGGTATTGGATATTTTCAACAAGGAAATGATTTTGAAGCCTTCCACACTTCATTGGAAATTTTAAGATGATTTTTGATGGGCGCCTAGTTGATGAAGTTTTCTAGGCAAAGGATGTAAAATTTTCTAAGTCAAAGGGAGAAATATTGAAGATGGATGCCTTGGTGATTTGTGATGAAATTTCTAAGGGGAAATAATTTCCCAAGCCAGAGTGAAGATATGAAGATATTCTGGGGCGTTTGAAATTCCTTGACCGCACCTCAAATGTGCCCTCAGGAAGGGGAAATTTGTCTGAGGCGGGTGATCCCACAATAATGGTTTACAATTTTAGGCCAAACTGGACACTAAAATTATTATTTTTAACTAAATCTTCACATTCGGGCACCTATAGCGGCTAAACTGTGAAGAATTTGAAGATGATGCAAACTAGAGTCTCGTCACATTTTGTCTATAGATTTTTAAAATATTTTTTTCAAAATTTTTGGAATCAAATTGCACTTCTTTTCCATCTCCCACGAAATTGGTTTTTCAAAAACAACATTTTTAAAAGTGGCCGCTATAATGCATAACTTTTTTCCATGAAGGATGAAATTCTAATTCTTTTGAATTTAGATTTGTAACTCCGATATCTAGTGCTTCCACTTGGTTAGACATTTTTTATTAAATATTTTTTCTTTAATCAAGTTTTGAAGTCAAACCAATTACAATTCAGACATAGCCGTATAATGCCTAACTTTTTTGTATATATCAAAATTCAATTTTTTTTTTTGTTGGATCAAGGACTTCAATATCTGGTGCACTCATATTTTTCAATTTTTTTTTTGATAATCTACTATTTTTCCACGTCAGAATAGAGACTTTCATTTTCGATGAAAAATCTATGTTTAATAAAACTAAAAAACAAATACATAATACAACCAAAACATATTAAAATTATATTCATCAGATAGCTTGTTCCAAGGACTACCTGATTCTAGTTGGGTTTGTGAAGATTCCTCCATTTTCATCCTCAACCCGAGCTTCAAAGGGCCAAAATCTAGGTTTTTTTTGTGTCTCAGGGGGAGGATGAGGAATAAGGGGGGTTCAAGCGAACCCCCAAGGGTTCGTTCGAACTAGGGTTCATTCAAACCCCCCTTCTATAAGGGGTTTTGTTGGCTTTTTTGGTGGGAAAGACTTAAAAGGGTTCACTTGAACCCAGGTTCTAGCGAACCCCTAATGGGTTCGATTGAACCAATAGGTTCTTACGAACCCCTAAAATCAAGTTTTTTCCCATGCATTCGTCTTTTGTGAGTTTTCCTTCCTCACTTGAATTGTAAACCACTATTGTGGCTTCATCTAGGCATGAAGAATTTGAAGATGAAGCGAAACTCAAATATCAAGTTGATATGCGCCCTAGCACACAGATGTTGAAAGGTTATGAAGAAAGCAAAAGTTGGCTAGAGAAAAATGATGAACCCTATCAGATCCGGAGATCACTCAGACATTGGAAATCAAAACATGGGTATGAGGTGAGTAAAGGGAATTTATATTATGTTTTGATGCTCTTCTTTTATTTGTTTTGCAGGATGAGTGTCGGGACCAAAGTGGGAGGACTTGAAGTGATGAAGCGAATACTCCGGGACAATATTACAACTGTAGAATGAGATAAAGTTACATTTACGCCCAAACCATGAAGTGAGATGTCGGAAGAAACGACTAAGTGTTGAAATTCTTCCACAAGAATCTAAATGCGCCCAACTTAGGTGAGGCAGATGGCAAGAACGAAATGATCAAGTCCAAGACTGGAAAATCCTTCAAGATTAGGACAGAGAAATAATGGAAACCCAAGCGTTAAAGATCATCCTCAAGCACTGAAATGCCCTCAGGGCTAAGGAAGAGGTTGAAGCCATGATGATCAAACTCATCCAGTTTGTAGTCAAGAATAAGAAGAACAATGCAAATGCGTTTCCAGATAGGGATCTTCTAAAAGATGATGAACATTAATTGCTCATTTATTACCCCACTCCTCTTTGTGGCCGTTTTTAGGGTGAATCTTGTTTAGGGCTGAGGTGGCATGATTTGGGCCATCCAGTCGATTGTAATTTGGGCCGTCCATTGGACTTGGCCAACTATAAAAGGGGCATCCCCCCTCATTTGTACCTCATTAGATTAGATTAGAGTAGAGATTAGAATAGAGAGACAGCTTAGAAGTAGCATAGTGTGGATTGGTAGCATAGGTTGAAGAAGAAGGAAAGCTTTTCCTTTGAAAGCTTTGTAAGAAATTGTTGTGAACACTCTCATAATAAAAGAGTTTTCATTGATGATGATCTCATCTTTTGTTGTGAGCAGCTAGCAAGATTTCTTCGTCCTTCCAATTCAAGTAGAATCTTAAAGTAGAATAAATTTCATTTCATGCAAGTAGATGCTAGTAGTGGAATGTGGTGTTTGATTCGAGCAAGCTTCGTCTATCCATACCACTAGTGTGTTCACTGATGGTGAATTCGCCTTGGGTGGTCAACTGGAACATTGTGGACTTAACTTAGTTTCTAATTCATATGTTGGTATGCGTCGTTGTGACGGTGTCTTCATGTTGAATTATGATCTGAATACCTTTGATTACTCCTCTGAAGATTGCACCGGTTTTGTGGAAGCTATCTAAAGCGAGGCAAAGCAAAGCTCAGTTGAAGTCTGCGAGAATTGATTGCCATGTCCCACACCTTAGAGTAGATTAGAACCTTCTTATCCCTGCAACCATTTCAATTGAGTACTTTCTGGTTACTTTAGGAAACAAGAGCCTTATAGACAAACCTTTCGAGCATTCAAATTCCTTTCTCCACTGTTGAACAATTTTGTAAGTCCCCTTGAAATACTAGCAAATCACATCGAGCCAACTGAGACTATCCACTGCATGAAGGAACCTTGGAGTTGAATGCATGATCTCTCTAGCAATCTTAGCATGTAGGAGATTTTGTTCAAGAGAGGATAGAGTCGCCGTTGGTAACTTTATTCTATGTTGGTGCAGTCATGAAAAACACATCAACATGACCTGGATTTGGGACAGGGAACTCTCCAAATTGCAGGAAACTGAAAGATCCATGCTAATTGTAAAACCACACCTCCTGCATTTCAATTGCAGTCAATGATCTCTTGGCTCAAGGCAATGTTTGGATATGTGTGAGGAGAATGGAGGAGGCCACTAGATATTAACCATCTAGGCCCTCACAAAATGCTGGATCTTTTATTCAAACCAGGAAATGGTGACCAGAGAGAAGGAAATCCACAGAAACATCCTCCAGCTCACTCCTCTGCTTGCAGATTTCTATTCTGTTTATTTCCTTCCATTAAAGGAAAGGACAATCACAAAGAAATGCTAAAACTAAAAAAATAAAAAATAAAATATTCAGACAAAAATTTAATCCTTCATCAAGAAAGTTGATATAATAATGGCCTATCAGGCAAATAAAGCAAAATATTCTATCCATAAAACGAAATGTTTCAGTTCACTTCACGTATAAATTTCAGTTTTACCATTACAATTTTTGCATTAATTTCCTCTCTCTATATTGCACTCTTTTAAGTGAAAAATTATTAATTTTTGGGATTTATTTTCATTCAGTAGGTGAATTTAGTTACTCTTTTATTATTTAATACCATGAATCTAATGAAACAACTCTAACATTGCAGGTAACAGAGGACTTAGCAAAGATTTCTGAAGATTATGTGTTTGTGATTCCACCTTATTTTGCACTCATTCTTAAGGCATTTGCAGTGCTTGAGGGTATTGGATTAAAGGCAGATCCAGATTATGCAATCATAAATGATTGTTATCCTTACTTATCCAAGCGACTTATGACAGATGACAGGTATGCAATGATCTTTATTGTATTCCTGAATATTTAGAACATAAGAATTTAATTATTCTGCAAAAGCTTAATTATTAAGTAAAAAGAACATCAATAAATTGCAACAAAAAGGATTAAAGCATTGATCAAATATGGACCACAAAGTATGGTCCAAAACGTCTGCAACATCAATGCCCTAATCCTTTTTGTTGCAATGTATCCGGAAGTCTTTCTACTTAATAATCATGGATTATATAAACTTGAATTCTCTAACCTTTATTATTCATTTTCCAGTCCTAGGACTCGTGCTGCTCTTAAGTATTTCTTATATGGAGAGAGTGACCGGCTTGAGGTTAAAAGGGTTGAGGATATCATGAATGGTTTTGCAACATTCCAAAAATTGACTTCAGCACCTACAACTACTGACAAATCACAAAGAGTACCATCTCCTATTGATCCAGCTGCAAAAGAATTTATTTCCCTTCTTTTTGCACCTCAGGGTAGTTTTCTTCAAGAGCTGCTTCTCAAAGAGGTACTTCAAATAACCCATTACATTTTTTTATTTTTATCATAAATGGAAATAAATTGGAAATTAAAGAACCTTTCTTTTGTTGAAACTGGCAGTTATATTTTAGATCAAGACTAATACAATTATTGGAGGGAATTCTTAATGAAACCACTTAAAGATAAACCTCTATGATACTGTATGCACTTATACTTTGTTTGGGTATCAAAATATATTATTTATTGAGCCCCTTACAATGCATTGAGTGTCTGAGAGGTTGGCTAACCACCGGTTACATGTCATCCTCCGCAAAGGACTGGCACATCAAAATAACATGCATATACCTATGCTCTCAAAAAGGGTAGCCTGTAATGTCCCCTTTTGGGATTGGCCTAAATCTTGCCCTTGCTTTGATTTCATCCACCCCTCTTGCTGCTGACTTTTTCCCTTTTCGCTTATTGACATTTACTCATCTGATCCCTATGTGATATGTAATGTTCTTTTAAAGCTCACACATACCCTTTGCTGAACATAGGCCTCTTAGGGGCACTTAAGGTCTAAATATTTAACGTATATATCTGCCTAACTTCTCCTTTATCTCTGCATAAACTCTCCACACAAACTGCTATGAACTCTTCTTTTCACATTTTATTTCTACTTAGAAATCTGCAATGAACCTTCTTTAAATCTGTTAATAGATTTGTTTCTAAATCCATTCATAATTTTGCTCAAGTTTGCTCTTCAAATATGCTCTATAAGTCTTTTTGAATTTGCTTCTTGTGTCTGCCCAGATCTGCTTCACAAGTCTACCTCTGTTTGAGTGATTTTCCCATTCTGTATCCCAATAGTCCTAATTTTAAGGATAAACTTCCATCTTATTAAAGCAACCTTCAAGACCACTATTGACTTGATTATCAAACTTATATATATATATATATATATATATATATTATAGATGATGACTAATAATATGCTGATAAGTATGAGAGGATATCTGTTATAAACTCTTATATACATAATCTGCTGTTATAACTGTTTTAGGGGTGCAATTTCTGATATTTTTATTGTATTACATGTATTTGCAAGTTGAGCAAAATGATGTCTATCTTGTTCACTGTTTCTGTTTTTTGCTGAGTAATAATCTAAACCAATCTCCTGTTGTTGCTGGCTATTTTCATTCCTTCCTTATTCACCTTTAATTCCTTGTTCCATCTATAATATATATCTCTTTCCAATATGTAATTACCTCTTCCAGATCTGTATATATATTTCTTTAGAATCTGCATATTGTATCTTTCAGATCTGCCTATTATACCTCTGTTGATGCAAATGATTTTTCCTCTATATCCTCCTCCCTATATCAGACTTTAATTTATTTCTATGTCTTTGTTTTCTATTTTATGTATGTCTGTTAAATCTCCTTTAATTTCCTTGCCGGTACCTATCCTCCTTTTACAAATGATTTTACTCATTTATATCCTCCCATATCTACGTGGAAGGCTGCATCAAGGGGCATGACTTTTATGTTTAGACTAATTGCTGCCTTGTTAAAGAATATACAATCGCAGCTTTTCCTAGATTCTTGCCTTTTATTATGGGATCGCTGCTTTGATTGCTGCCTTTTATATAGGTATTATCTTATTTATATTTTATATTAATATATTATATGATTGTTATTTTACTATTATACTTAGATTTAATAATTATAAAATTATCTTGGGATAATTATAGTTATAATAATATTAATCTCATATATATATATATATATGTCTTTTTATTTATTCTATTTGTTTATTTATATTTCAATGTTTGGATATTTTTATACTTTAGTGTTGCAATTTGGGGGACATGACAGTCTTGTTGGTGTACGTTTTATCATCCACCGAACACACAGAATAAAATGTCCAAAGACACTCTATCCTCTCTTGAAAAATCACCGCGTATGCTAAGATTGGGAGAAGATCATATGGCGATTCCAAGGTTTCTTTCGTCAGGTCTTGACATGTGGATAAGCTCAATGGGCGTTGTGATTTGCTAGTAATATGCAAAGGGACTTATGTTAAAGAATTCTTCACAAGTTTGGGACTTAGGGCAGATTTATCATTAAAGCTTCTTCAATTGGGACTTTCAATTTGGGTCTCAAAAAAAAATTGCAAAAAGATAAGGGTTTAGGGGATCTATTCTATGCCTAGGAATTCAAGAGATAGTAAAGATTCGGTGAAAGGAATAACCACGCTTTGTTTCACCTCCCTAGGACAACTACGCAAAGTGGGTGCAATCTTCAAAGGGTGTGATTATAATTTTCAAGCCTCGAATGAGACCGAAGTTAGGCGTCCACAATCACAAGCTCAGGCTAACTTTACGTATCGAATGCAAATCATCCATCCGAAGAAAGTATGAGCAATATTTCACTGTTTAATCTATACGATCAATCTCACATTCACTTAACCAATATTCAAAGAAAATTCTACTTAATTTAATTCTAACTCTAATCTATGGTAGAAGAAGTTATGCAACCTTGCTTACTACTTGACAATAAAAGTGATTCAAAGCAAATCATGCATAAGAGCTTTTATTATCGGAAAGTCTCAATGCAACAATTTCATACACTGTCTCCACACAAATGAAAGTGAGAGATCACCAGTTTAAATAGAGTTTTCAAAATCAAATGAAAGGCCAAGATTAAAACATCAATGGCCAAGATTAATACAACCCAACCCTAATTAGGGTTGCCCAAAATAACATCAGTTGACAACCAGTAAACAAGCAGTAACAAGCAGTGAAGTGGCAGTTGGAGCTATCTTCAAGGGAAGGCGTCCCTATCTTCTTGGGCAGCATTGTGCTCGATGAATCTGGACACGACCGTGACAACCTCCTCCATCGTGACTGGCAGCAGCATGCTTATCCTGAATTCAAGCCCATCCAAATCCTCAGCACATTTGGCGAAGGTGCTCTCCCAATCCGCCTCCTGCCTCACAAAATCATTCCGAATGGCCAAGAGATTTGCCACTTTTGCGAAATCCTATCTCAGAATTGGTCTAGTAGCAGAGAAGAAAACTCCCTGAACCTTATGCTTTAACCTCTCTAGCTGCATGTCGTTTTCCGGGACAATCTCTCGGTCAAACACATCTGCAGCTATCATATAAATCTTCTCGCGGATTTCTTTAACTTGCTCTTCAACTCTGAGCCCATCCGGCTTTTCCTTCTCCAGAATCTCTCTCCGTATTGTCACTACCCAAAACCAATGGTGAAAATCATAAGCTGCTCCTACAGCAATCACCTTTCCTTAGACCAATTATTCCCTTGGAACACCCTTTAGGACCTTGAGGCATGGAATGAGCCTCTCCTGAATATCTGGAAGGTTGTCCCAAGTTTCCGCCATGTCAACCAATCTGGAAAGAAAAGAAGAAGTTTGTCCATAGGCAAGCGCCAATTTCTCCATGAACGAGGCTGCTTTCGTGCCCTTACTTACCATCCATTCCTGGGCCTCCTTGGTCGTGACCATCCCTTTCTCCACATCCTTGGCCATCTCTTGCGAGGAATTGAGAAGAGGAGGATCTACTGCATCACTCTGATTGAGTGGTTGGGTTAGATGTCGTATATACTCCTTCAGGCATTCGACTTCCCTTTTTCGCCACTTCTTTTTCCAATCTCGCTTTGATAGTTGAGACGGAATTATCCAGTTCTTCCACTTCCTGGCCTTTTATTGTTGGGCCAAGATCTACAGTGGTTATGGCATACTCCTGGGGAGTGATCTCATTTTGTGCTTTATCCACTATTGGTACTACGATATGTATGGAACGGCCGCCGGCTTCGTCCCTCTTAATGGTGGAAAATTTCTTGGCAGGTTTCTTAGTAGCAACCTGTTCCAACCTTGCCAAGAAATCCGCAGTATCATCTTCTTCTTGGGCCTTGTCTGGTACCTGAATCTTCATCCTCTCTATCAGCCAATCCGGAATGGTGGGCTGCTCAATACCATCTTCCTCCTGAACGTTCTTTTCATTTGGAATATCCAAGACTCCTCTGAGGGTGGACATCATTCCCTCTTCGAAGTCATCATTTTGGACTTTCACTTCATTAGCCAAACCCAGTATTTTTGTGCTCATAGGTGATGAGGGCTCATCGTTATCCAACTGGATCGACTCATTGTTCTCTTCCTGAACCGCAGAAGGTCTCATCATTTTGGCCAAGGATTCGTTTGCGGTAGCCACCAACTCATCCATATTACGAGACGCCGCGGAACAAGATGGTTCTATCCTCTATCGTTTTGGAGCAGGCTCTATGCTTGGAACTACTTCTTTCCTCTTTTCGCCAATCTCAACCAAATCATCATGATGGGATGCGTCAGCATTGGAGGAGTATGACTCCGTCTTGCTCAGTAAATCATACGTGAGCGTTATTCTTTTTTGTCTCAACTCTTGGACATGATGGTCGACCCACCACTGAGAGTACTTAATCACTGGTCTCATAAATGTCGCCAAGTCTGAGTGCTCAGGCTCTGACCACTTCACGGAAGGAAGAGGTCGGCTCTCCTTGAAGCGCGGCTGGACATAATTTCCATCATCCTGCAACTGATTGGGCACCCGACAAAGTTCGGTTGCCCTCATAAAGTCCGCTGGCACTCTAAACCACAATCTTCTCTTGACTTCATACTCATCAGCGGCGTTTGCCCATAAGTCCTCCAATTCCACTCTGTGTTTGTACCTTCTTCCATCCACTGCCCGAATATGATGATGTAGGTCAAAATTGGCCTTGGACTTATAGGCTGTGAACGGGTACCACTGGATTTCTAGCCTGGCGCCCTCGGCTGCTTGCGCTGACGGACAGGATTCTAACATATTCCCAATAAAGAATGGGAATGTAACAATCGCCTTCTTACTTGGCCTCTGGATGTTTTGGTATTCTTCCAGCTGCCTCAGGACTTCAAGCAAAATCATCCGATTTGTTGGATAGATAGGCAACTTGTAAGGATTTCCAGTGAATCCTGGATCCTGACATATGTAAATTTTGGAAACTGGATAAACCAGGATCCATACCTACTGATCAAACTCTTTGCCTCGTGACTCAGCCTTTGATGCGTTCCTCCCTGAAGTGTTCTTGTGATATACATTAAGAAAGCATTGTGCACCTGCCTGAAATGAGATTTCTCCCTTAGCTGAAGTTGTGGGTAGCAATCATAAGGCTTGAGTTCATTTTCTCCATTGCCAACTTTGCCTTTGCAAACCAGTCTTGAGTATTTATATGTCTTGGCCAATAAATAGACAATGTACAAGCTCATGTGAAAAGACTTGGTCTTTTCCAAATTGGTTAGCTGTTCGTGAAGATTGTCGCTTATCATTTGAGACCAATTGAACATCTTCACGCCGGTAGTGACTTCATCTATAAAATAATACATCCATGTTTCGAAGTACACGCCTTGTGGATTGCCGGCTATCCTGTTCAACATCAAAATGATGTCCCCATAATCTTCTTTAAAGTTTGTCCGGCGTGGCCTCTTAGGCATCTTCTTCGTGGACGG
>VDFB02101601.1:81255-213298 GCA_007258455.2 Sequoia sempervirens
TTCTTCTTTATCTCTGCATAAACTCTTCACACAAACTGCTATGAACTCTTCTTTTCACATTTAATATCTACTTAGAAATCTGCAATGAACCTTCTTTAAATCTGTTAATAGATTTGTTTCTAAATCCGTATATAAGTTTGCTCAAATTTGCTGTTCAAATATGCTCTATAAGTCTTCTTGAATTTGCTTCTTGCGTCTGCCCAGATCTGCTTCACAAGTCTACCTCTGTTTGACTGATTTTCCTATTCTGTATCCCAATAGTCCTAGTTTTAAGGATAAACTCTCATCTTATTAAAGCAACCTTCAAGACCACTATATATATATATATATATAGATGATGACTAATAATATGCTGATAAGTATGAGAGGATATCTGTTATAAGCTCTTATATACATAATCTGCTGTTATAACTATTTTAGGGGTGCAATTTCTGATATTTTTATTGTATTACATGTATTTGCAAGTTGAGCAAAATGATGTCTATCTTGCTTGCTGTTTCTGTTTTTTGCTGAGTAATAATCTAAACCAATCTCCTGTTGTTGCTGGCTATTTTCATTCCTTCCTTATTCACCTTTAATTCTTGTTCCATCTATATCTCTTTCCAATATGTAATTACCTCTTCCAGATCTGTATATATATTTCTTTAGAATCTGCATATTGTATCTTTCAGATCTGCCTACTATACCTCTGCTGATGCATATGATTTTTCCTCTATATCCTCCTCCCTATATCAGACTTTAATTTATTTCTGTGTCTTTGTTTTCTATTTTATGTATGTCTGTTAAATCTCCTTTAATTTCCTTGCTGGTACCTATCCTCCTTTTACAAATGATTTTACTCGTTTATATCCTCCCTTATCTACGTGGAAGGCTGCATCAAGGGGCATGACTTTTCTGTTTAGACTAATCGCTGCCTTGTTAAAGAATATACAATCGCAGCTTTTCCTAGATTCTTGCCTTTTATTATGGGATCGCTGCTTTGATTGCTGCCTTTTATATAGGTATTATCTTATGTATACTTTATATTAATATATTATATGATTGTTATTCTACTATTATACTTAGATTTTAATGTATTTATTTTATATTGGTTTTATATGTATATTTCACTATTTACAATTATAATAATACCTTAGATGTTAATATTTATATTTTAAATATTATATTTAATAATTATAAAATTATCTCGGGATAATTATAATCATAATAATATTAATCTCATATATATATATATATTGTTATATGTGTTTTATTAATTCTATTTGTTTATTTGTATTTCAATGTTTCGATATTTTTATACTTTAGTGTTGCAATTTGGGGGACATGACATTGCCACACTTATAAAAAACAGAAAACTAAAAAGTTATACCTGCACAAACTAAAACAACAAACTGGAAATCTCTGTTCATCTCCTCTGCACTAAGAAATGCTTAGAGGTGCTTGTGTGTTATGGAGGTCATTGCCTTGTGATTATTGACCATTGTACATGAGTTAAAAGTCATAGAGAAATGATAACTCATGGAAAATAATCATCAAAGTGATAGCCTGAGTATTACAAATACTAACACAGTAAAAAAATCCCACAAAATTTCTAAGTAATACCACAGTATGGCAGCTCTCATTACTTATAAATATAATATGTATTTAGAAGTTCACTCAGTAACCAAAATCTTGTGAGGTTGCAAGGATCTGCATTGCCATCACCCTGATCTTTTGGCCAGGTTGAAATATAATCCCAAGTGCCTAAGGTCCTTATATCCTGCTTTTCAGGTCCATTTGGAATGGCCTTGCATCTCACCTGGAGTTCCATTGACCTCACTAATACCCACATATTCATTACTACAGGCCTCAGAAGCAGTCCTCGGGTAGCTGGCTCTTTGGGAGGGGAGTAAATGAACGGAGGTGTTTCAAGATGCAATACTAGGCTGAATGGAGGAGCCTTGGAAGAGGCATAGATAAATTTATGGTGTCCCTGTTAAGCTAATCCAAAACCATATCTTGCAGTGAGGATATTCCTTTCCCACAGTCATGCTTGGTAATATTAATAAATAATAACAGAAATCTGAGTGTGCAAGAGTGGCTGCTGTTGGTACAGTGCAATCTTGTACCCTAGAATTTGAATGTGCAAATATTTTATGTGAGGCTAGAAGCTTGGACACTTGATCCCCTTTGGTGTGCCTTGGAGCCATGAGTGAAACCTGCAGAGTAGGCATGGCTTAGGGCCAGATGCTTATTGTGGGATGATTATTACTGCCCTGCCCAGTGGCTGCAAGATTTCAGTGACCAAATGAGATAGTGGGCAACATGGGTGAGGATGGGAAGCTACAAATGAGTTGTGATTGATACAATGAATCTGCTGGTATTACTGTCTGGAGGGAGCATTCTGCATAGGAAATTGTTGGAGCCTGCGGAAACGATCTTTGGCTTTGTTGAATATTTGCTGCATGGTTTTAAAGCAACATTTAGTACGTGCATCACAATACTTGAAACATCCATAGAATGAGTTATCTATTCTAAGAGAGGCTTGCTTCATCTATGAGACCTCAATTACTCTGCTGAATGACAAACGTTGACCTATGTTCATCTGCCTCGGGGATCACCAAACAAATGCCTCTCTTGAGGTGAATTAACAGTAATAGGGTGAAATGTTAGGACACCACTGCATACTCTTCATTAATTTGTACTTTAAGAGCATCAAAGTGGCCATGAACATCGTTAGCAACTTGCAATATTTTTCTGTCAGCCTTAGGGCACAACAAAAGCCTATACCTTCCTCACTTCAGGAGACTTCCAACATCTGCATGGAGTAATCAAAGGATTTTTGACACCTTTCTCAACCATTTCTCATTGGAGAAACTTTTCCATGTCATAGGAATACAAAGCCTCACTTGGCAGGCTCTTCTAGGACCAATTTTTTGTTTGAAGATCTTTCCAGTATGTAGATTGTTAGCAAGGACCAATTGCCTCATTGGAGGAATGCTTGATTCCTGGTATTATCACAATGTTTTCACAACATTTTACATTATCAAAACAATACATAAGATTCATGTAGTAAGTTGGCAACCATGTAGACCAACCTAGTAGTTAGAGGATATTGTTACTTTGTGATCATATTCCAACTTAGTAGTCGAAGGATATTACAAGATGATGGTTTAAATCTATAAGATGGTAGATGAATGATGATTGTTATAGAATACTTATCTTATATCTATGGTTGAAAGTGAAACAATGCAGTTGCCTAGTGCTGTCATCAAATGTACAATATGTATGCTATAACTTGATCATTAATGTTTCACATTGACTTCACATTTGTATTGTAGTAAACTTTCACGGGTTAACTTTCACAATTATCACATATCAAACTTTAGCATACAATTGTGTGGTTACACTGAAAAAATGCACCTAAAATACATGGCATGGAGTTAAAAATATTAATTAAATTTTAAAATAATATTTTGGTCAAGGAAAAGCACCATATGGAAAGGAAGGTGAGAGAGACCATTGAGATCATGAAGCATCCTAATAATCTTAACAGGGATAATGGTAACCTATTATCCAAATGCTCAAAAATCATGATGATTAGTGTACAATGGAAAATAAATAATTGTACATGGAAAATAATTTAACATTTTAGAGATTTGTTTAATAAATGTGTACACATCATTAATTAATTATTTTTACCTAAGTTACCGAATCCCTTGGAAATGAGGCCGATTCTGAGTACGAAACGTCCCGGAATTGGAGTTTGTGTGGAATTGGTGCAGAATCAGTGCAGGTTAGGAATTTTTGGCCCTAAATTTTGTTGACGTCTGGACCTCTAAAAGACCCTAAACAATATTCTTTACTGCCGAAAATTAAAAACCCTAAACGTAACGAATAAGAACCTCGTTTCTTTTAGATGAAAACTGTGAATCAAAAAATAAGAACCGTAAGTTTTGGGAGACGTTGGCTTGGGTAGAAGAGGGAGAAGGGGCATGTCAAAGTCAAGGCTGTAAGGGAGAGAGGGAATTGATTGGAGAAAAGATTGCGAAGTGCCTGGCCAGGTTGTGCCTCTTTACTGATTATAAATTTATAACATTGCGTTCGTTTGGGCTGCTACTCACCATTTTTTGTGAGTATAGACACATCAAAATTGGTGAATCATAATAGGAAAATCAAAATACTTGTAAAGGTGGTTATCGAAAACTATGATGAGAATCAAAATAGGCAATACTAGAATAAGAATAATAATTTCATTTATATTTATTATATATTTAATATATAATTTAAAATAATTTAATAATTGATATTATAAAATAGTTTTAAAACTTAAACTATTATATATTATATTAGTATATTGTTTATTAAACTATATATTTAATTTTTAATATATATATTTTAATTTATAGTTAATAGATTTAATTTTTAATATATATATTTATCATTTTTATATGTTTTTTGTACAGACCTATCCAAACATACCCAACCCCCAATTTTTTTTTTCTTTTCGGTAATAGCATATCGTACCCACGTACCCGATTCCGATTTGGCAACTTAGGTTTTTACATCTTCATATCTTCGTCTTATTGTATAACATGTTATCTATACAACAAGAGCTCACATGTATAATCTTGTCAATGATCTTGACAATGGACCACAAAGCGTGGTTTGAAACATTGGGTTCCAAAAATCAATCACAAATTGGATAGATAGATAGTAGATAGAACAATAGATGTATAGATACATCAATCTATCATTTTTGGGTTTTAATATTTTATGGTAAAAATATTGTAAATTGGTGAATTACCCATCCTTTAAACATAGTTGCATTTCTGTATTTCCTTCTTAAAAAGAAGTAGAGAAAGATTGTTTCTTTAAACTAAGGATTATGGAAGCTTGAATTCTTTAAAATTTAAACATAGAGGTTGTAAAGCTTCCCTTGAAGATGCTGTTCTTCTGCAACGCTTTTACAAGCATTGATGGTGTTTCTTATGAAAATTAGTGAGAAGATGAGAAAACCTCCACAATGAAGTCCAAAAGTTGGTTTTTCATGTTCTTTTAATGCCTACTTTAGTTTTCATGGTTTCTGAGGATCCACTTTCATTCTATAGTTATCAGACATCATTTAGATTTGGACCAATGGCAAAATCTACAATTTTTTTTTGGATTTGCAGACATAGCAATAATTTATAAACATAACCTGGTATGATGTGTCTGTAGGGTCCACAAAAATCCTTCAGAAGGGGTTAATTAGTTTAACAATGTTGAAAATGCTAAAAACAAGTCAAGGTCTCTATCTGTTGGGCCCTTTAGATCATGTAACAGAAAGGATAAAAACTTGGTATCCTCACTAAAGCTTCTTTAAGTCATGCTTCATGGATAAGATAGATAGTTTCAATGTTGAACACAACAAAAAAATAAAAAATCCTGAAGACCTACTTTGTATGTAAGTCCCATATATTCCAAGTTTTCTGGACTTCTTGATGCAAGAGTCTTCAACTGGTTTGTATGTGGTGGAGTTCTGCTCTTTGTACTTTGGATCTTTTAGTTAACCACGTGCAAATATTTCATTTGTATATATATATAGTAACAAATAAAAGGAGGCTTTTGTATATCATCATACATCTGGTACCTGTTTGGTAAGAAACAGGCGGCCTCATTTGAAGTGGATTAATCAATGTCTATAGTATTGGCATCAATGTTCAAATTTAAATGTTGGTGATTATATTTTCTATAATATACATAGTTCATGCTTCTGTGTTGAAACGATAACCATTGTTGTATGCAGCTTGTCCTTGCTGTCGATGCTTTGTCAAGAGAAGCACTTGCTGAGCTTTGGACTTTTTTTGCTTTCCAAGCATCAATTCCTTTTCTTCCTGACTTTTTTCAACCAAAATCATGGCCTATTCCTTTATCGAGCATATTCTTTGATTCAAGACGCATTGTATCACTTTCAGAGGAAGATGAATACTCTCTGGATACAGTTAAAAGGCTCTGGACGCTACTTGAGCCACAGTTCAGGCAGCCTACAATTTTAACAGGTTGTCCAGGAAGTAGCTTTTTTTGTGCTTTTGAAATTCATCATTTTTTTCTTTTTCCCACCCATCTTTTGTTATAAATTATAATTTGTTATCCACTATTATTTTCAGAAATGGCAGATCTAGTACAAGGGATGGTACCTTTGATGCCTGATTTATTTCCAGGAATCCTCATGACTAGTCAACGCTTTCTTCTAATGCTTTTGCAACGGAAAGCACTTCGTCTGGCAGATGATTTGGATGGGAAGAACTCATTTGCAGTGCGGGAAAGAGATCCTATAGCTATTGCTCATCGTGCTGGATCAGAGATGCTTTTGCCAGCACCACAAAAGACAAAAATACTTAAGGATGCCTAAACAGACCATCCTATTTTATCTATAACATTCTCATGTAAATAGTTTCAAAGTTAATTGATCATGTTTTGGCTATTTTTGTTATTTTTTAGCAATCTTACTTATTCCTTACCGTTGTGATTGTAAGAGAGATCAACAGACATTCATCTCATCAAATGATATAGGGATGGTAAGTTGGTAACATTCTTTGTTGTAAGGTCCTAGGGGATGACAGTCTCACCCACTGTAACTCGTAACATCTCTATCACCATATGAAAATGCTGGGTACTTCAGATCTCAACGGATGAACTGTTGTATTGTTCTCAGATCATATAGATTGCACACTGGGGGCATTGTTTGTGGTTGTGCAGCCCGAGGTTCCATGGTTTCCATCTTCTTCTGTCCAAGAAAGAAAGCTTAACTGCACAAAATGAATGTAAAGGAGAAATTCCTAGATATTACACTCTCAAGGCTATGAAGAAGAGGACAATATCTGTCCCTGGAATTACTAATCATTCAGCAGTTGTAAAGACGCTTGACTGGAAATGACGTGTAAACATGCGTCTTTTTTGTGAAGGTGAGTTAGTTGATGGAATGCAAGGGTTGCCAAATGTCCATTGCCCATCAAAAAGATAATTGAAATCATGCATTTGCTTTGTGAAGAGGAGGTGATAATTGGAATGAAAATAGATCTGATGTGATTGCCATTGTGCAAGAAAACTGAAATGGAGGATCACACAACAATAGAGGTTGGTAACGAATAATGGGTTGTTAGACAATAGTGGGTTTGCAGATAATGGGAGGTTTGTTTCATCAATAAGATGGGATTTAATTTCCCATATATACAATAAAGCAGAATGGGTCTGGATGTGGGTGCATTTTTGGATGCATCTGCAGTAGGGTCCTCAGGTTTAGGAAGCTAGGATTCAACAGTAACCGTGGTAACCTAGGGCATAAACATACATTTTAAACATAATATTTTCCTTTATTGGATTACAAATAAATGTAGAACTGGTGACACTGCTTTTGATTGCAGGTGCTCTTTTTTTCTACACGAGACAACTGGCCTTTCTAAATGGACTGTCTTTCAAATTTTCATAGCTTCCCAAATACAAAACTGGTGATATGTGGAGGTCATTTGAATATATAATTCTTGATATTCAGTGAAGGATAAACCATGTAGATGAATGTTGTTAATATCAATTATTGAATTTGAGATGTCAAAGCCTTGCTATTTCTGTATTTTTAAAGGCCATGCCATCTTTAGGGGCATTTATCTATAATATCCTCATGTAATAAGTAGAATTGGAACATCTTGGACTCGTCAACCATATTGAATCAAATTTAATGGGCTTTGAGCCTTGCCTGTAGATAAAATTAGTCACTTGTTCAATTGTAACCCACAGGCAAGGCTCAAAGACCCCTCAATCACTAATGTAGGAATATGACATTAGAGGTTGGTGGTCGACATTTGAATGCCACATGGCAAGTATGTCAATCTCATTAATGTCTAACCTATCATTCCTTGCAGGCTCATTTATTATGACAGTTTGATCGATTGACAAGGCAGAAATTTGGGTTAATTCCCACAGAGCTTTGTAACTTCATTCAAAGGAGAATATTAATTTCTGCAAATCACAAATTGTCTTAATGGTATTCTTGAGGGTATTGTATTAATCATTTTTTTTTTGCTTCTCGTAGTTATACCATGCCTCTTGATTCTAAGCATCTATTTTGATGCTCTAATTAGGTGTAGCAATATGGGCATTGTCTTCAAGAGATGCTCAGTGAAATAGATATTATATTTGTGAAGATACTAACAAACCTTTTTTTAAAGATAAATACCCCAGATTTCTATTGGGGCCACCCATTTGAAAAAAAGACATACAAGAGCCAAGTGATCCTTAAGGTAACATAGACAAATTACAATACCCTCAAGAAACAATTGCTTACTTTTTAACATGCAATCTCAGAGTCATTTTAATAGATGGATTCATTCTTTTTTCCTTTGCACCTTCTCATGGTTACTCTGCCTCATGATTCTAAGCTGTCTATTTGGTGTTCTAAGTTGGCGTAGCAATATGGGCATTTTCTTGAAGAGAGACTTAGTGAAATAATGTTTATGAAGATACCAAGAAACTTCTAAAAAAAAAAAAATACCCCAGATTTCTATTCGGGCCTACCCGTGGGAAAAAAACTTACAAGAGCCAAGTGACGTACCCATGGGAAAGCAATTTACAAGAGCCAAGTGACCCTTCAAGTAATACAAACAAATTACAATACACTCATGAAACAATTACTTATTTGTAACATGCGATCTCAGAGAAGTTTTAATAGATGGATTAATCTTTTAGTTTTTTCCTTGCACCTTCTCATAATTACTCCGTGCCTCATGATTATAAGCATCTATCTGATGTTCTAATTAGGCATAGCAATATGGGCATTATCCTGAAGAGAGACTCGGTAAAATAGCTTGTTTGTGAAGATTCTAACAGACCTATTTTAAAGATAAAATAAAATGCCCTAAGTTTTTATTGGACCCCGCCCATGTTAAAAAATATATACAAGAACCAAATGATCCTTATGGTAATACGGACAAATTACGACAACCTCAAGAAATAATTAATTGTTTTTAACATGCAATCTAAGGGTTATTTTTAATTTTAATTGATGGATTAATCTTCTTTTTGCCTTGGCACCTTCTCATAATTACTCCATGCCTCATGATTCTAAGCATCTATGTGATGTTCTAATTCTCCTGGAGAATTCTCAAGGGAAATCCTCCTTTGGGGAATAGGGACCCACCTTTGCCAAACGCTGTGGCTTCTAACACTCAACATAATTATCAAATGAGATAGCTAGCAATTTACGATGATCCGTCTTTTCTAAATTTGATCACCCTATTTTGGTCGACCCTTCATACTCCTGCATGCCAAAAGGCCTACCTTCATAGGAAGCAACAATCAATACCCACACTATCAATTCTGACTTTGGAAGCCTGTTCGCAAGCTCCCTATAACAACCCAACTTTTTCTTCTATTAGCTTTCCTTCCTGCATTGAGAGAGAGCAACCAATCATTTGGTTTCGCATTTTCCACCAAGAAGCCTTCCCATAATTTCATTTCACTTTTAAGACACGCTTCTAACAAGTGACCAACCTTCCACAACAAAAGACGATCCAGAGATTGTTTCTACGCCGCATTCTCTACTTCTAAACCAATATCTTCAGGAAGGCCAAGAAAACAATCTATTTCTACCAGCGTACATGCTATAGAAGTTAAAACATGTTTCTGCATTCTAAGAGAAATCAGAAGGCATTTTCCCAGTGGGTTGCCAATACGGTTTAATGTGCAAAACTACCGTGGAGAGGCAAATTGGGTATTTTTACCCAAACAGGGAAAATCGAAAAAGTTTCGCTCTTAGATTCAATCTAGGATACCCGTGTTTCATGTATGATATGGCTTTATCCCAAATCCACGGTCTCTTCTCCAAACTTTACTTCTATCCTTCTCTAAATTACAAATTACAGCAAATAAATCTTGAGCATATGGATATATCAAATAAGATTATAGAAAGGGTTTCCAGTTAGAAGTTATTCATGCATTGAGTGAGAATGACTAGGCCAGATGAAGCCAAATCAGCGGACCAAAGCCATGTCCTTGTAATAGTCCATATCTACCTCTACTTTTTCCCCACCTACAAAATGGTCATTTTCTCTGCTACCTTAATCCTAGCTATACTTCCTAGGGAGGACTTGTTAATGGGCGACACTCTTTTCCCTTCTATCTCTGACTCTAACCTCATGTCTCCATCCGGCTGCTTAGTTTATTTTGTCTAGCAGCGTTTATTTTGTCTACCAGCCACTGCTCAACTTATTCAAGAGTTATTTGTGGAGCTAATGACTCCACAAATGCTTAGTTTCTCTGCTTATTTTTAAGCAGCCAATTTAAATTTGTATTAATAGTATTAATAATAATTTGTACAATAAAAAATTAGAAAAAGAAAAATGAAATCAAATATTAAAAAAGAGGGAAATAAATTTGTGGAGCCATGTGGAGTTTTAGCAATATGCAGTTGCTGCTTATTTTCAGCCCCCCTCTTTTTCCACAACTTATTTTCAATTCCTAAATAGTAGCTGGTCCATTAAAATAGGAAAAGATTCCAAATTATCCTTTCCCAACAATAAAATTTATGCATGGGAACACCCTTGTTGCCAAAATTTAAGCAGAAAATGGAGTTAAGCAGCTGCATGGGGACATGAGGTAAGGCCACCTTTTTTGCTACTATTGCACAAAAATTCTCCATATTCCGTCCTTTTGTGTTTGGTGTGGACTCCAAAGCGGGTTTGTATGGCTCTTCATCCACCTTGCAGGGAGTTCATGGGGCTTATTTCCTTGCATCCATTGATCCCTGTGAGGGACATTCTCTTCTAGGACTATGTTCTTTCGGGGAATATCTATAGGAGACATATTAGGCACTTTTGATCCTTGCAAAACTCCTTTTTGTCCAAGCATAGCAACCGCGTTAACCTTTTTAGGGTTTTCATTTTTCAAAGCCTCCATTCTCGCTCCTGATGTTTACTATAAGTGCAATGGTTTGGTTTATACCAACAAAGATAGTTAACCCTAAAATTTAACTACATAGTACTATGTTCCTTAAGGGCATGCCCTTTCCTATTCAAAACTAAACTAAACACAACCCCAAGGTTTGTGTATAAGCCACATCCATTTATTATATCAGAGTATTTTGAGGATAGTGGAAACTGAATGACACTATATTATAGAGTGTTTAACTTGTAAGGAAATATGGATCAATTATGTTGATAATTTAAACGTGGGATCCTTGATTGTTTTGTTTGAAGAGGAAAGATTAGCAAAAAAATATATATTATTTAAGCAAGATTCACAACAGAGGATTCAATCTCAAAAAGGAAATAGATACCAATCAACTATAATACAAGTTGCTTGTCGATTGAGGGTACATAGCCATATTGTTGACTATCTTGCTTGGAGTCTTTTATATTGAAAATAGTTTACAAATGTAGCTGACATGAGTAACCAATTGTAAAGATTTAGAATGGCTTAACAACTATTACAAATACAATCCAAAGAAAAGATTGTTCATTTTAGCTATTAAAATAAATCATTAGGTAAATTGCCATATAATCACACCAAAAAAAAGGGCAACAATATCATTATAGACCTCCAACCACAAAGACAATCCAAAAATATAGAACATCAAAAAATCCTTAAAAAATACTAGTCTAAAGTGATAACCAAAGTCATATACCACAATATCAACAAAATATACATGATATATAACTCCATTTTATAAGTTCCATTAACTCCACCCTTATCTAACTTATCAAGGAAGGACTCAACTTTTTCCAAGTACTAACCCTAAAATCCACACACTCTAGAAGCCAAGACTCAAGGTACATCCTAATAGGAACAACCAGTTGAGGAGAAAGGTTTATAATGTAATCACTTTTACAAGAAGAGCCAAAAGATTCTTGATCACCAATTTTCCTAGCAATATCTAAAATAACATCCTTTATCACAATCAACATAAGCATTTGGAACAAGAGGCTTGGTAGAAGAACCACCTCCACTAGGATAAAAGACACTTACAGGAACAACATCACCATGAGAAAATGCATCTTCACTTGCATCAACAATAGGACTAACTAAAAAACCTTCAAAAATAGGAATAGAATAAGTCCTATGAAGAGCACTAGGATGATAAGATTGTTGAGATCAGGCACCAACCACAATGTCATTTTGTGGTAGCCAACCATCATGATCATCAACTAAATCCTTAGGCACCATGTCCCATTAGATTGCATGAGAACTATAAATTAGCTTGCCTTCAATAATAAATTATTTAATGTCATCACTTTTCTTATGCACTTGCATATTGGCAACCAAAATAATCATCTTTTTGAGAAAATTTAATAAGCGTGTATTTACTTTCTTGAAAAATATGTTTATTTTTACCAATCCAAACAAGCCAAAGAATTTCATAAACATGGAAAATCACAACCTATATAGACATTTACTAAGATGAGATTAACAAAAGATTTTACTATATAAAATATCATGCCAATTAATACTAGCTTTACCATACATAGTAGTCCAAATGGGTAAAAAATAATGCCAAATCGACTTTACAAAAATAAATTAGAAAATAAATGCACACTAGACTTAACTCCACCACATATCAGAGAAGACTTAGATCGTAGACCTAACATTACTTCACCAACAAGAAGTTTATTTAAATAACAACACCCATTTGAAGAAATATTTCTTAGGTTCAATGTAATTGGAATATACTTTTTTTAATTTTTTAGCCCAAACATTACTAGGTTCCTGAACATCCCAAATTGAATATAATCGATTAAACCATTCCTTAATAAAAGGAAAAAGGCAAAGGAGAATATAAATGTTTGGGGTACATTCAAAAACTTATTTCTACCCAACCAAAGATCATTATGCCATAGACTATTGATCCAATAGACAACATTAAAACAACTATCAAAACCAAATATTTTGACTATGGTAAAGTCCTCTTCTACTAAACAAAGATACCAAACCTATTTTAAATGAACTCCCACTCCATCAAACTATCATCTTCAAGAATGTTATTAATAGATTTTAATTATTTATTATACTAAGAATTAGCAAAACAACCCCTAGTAGAGGATAATAGAGAATTTTCACCATCCAAAGTTCACCAAATAGACTTAAACCCAAATACATTATCTTTATTAGCAGAAAAAATGTCACGACCTTTAACAAACTCTTTTCCATATAATTGAACCTTTCCAAAATGAAAAGAAAATAACAAACTCAAAAAGATTGAATTTTAAAATTGTAAAAAAGATCGTAAATAGAAACCATCATAGATAGAGTTCACTTTGGGAACACAATTAACAAGGTTCTTTTTAAGCTTATTACCAAACAAAACCTCAACAATCCACTTTACAACAAGAGAAACACCATACTTACAAATATATTTTAAACCCATACCTTCCACTTTCGTAAGAATAGTACATTGAATACAAGAGGCAACACGCTTCTTCTAGCTACCTCCATAATTAGACCACAAAAAATTCATAATAAATTTATTCAAACAATTAACATGGGAAGAGGCAACAAAATAATGTGATGAACAATTATAGCATATGAAGAAAAAACATTTTAACGAACTTGAAATCTCCTTGATAGGGACAACAAATTATCCTACCATTTAGCAATCTTATTATTGGTCATATCCAAAATCCACTCCTACATACATTTCAAAAAAGGGTTGATGGGAATGCAAATACCTAATTATCACATCAAACACATAGCATATCCAACCCCTATCCAACAACCACTTAGCATAAGCAATATTCTAGCAAAACCAAAAGGCTTAATTTTGAAATTGACAAAAAGAACATCATAAATACAAACCATACTAGATGGAGTTCACTTTAGGCACACAGTTAACAAGGTTCTTTTTAGGCTTATTACCAAACACAACCTCAACAATCCACTTTACAACAATAGAAACATCATGCTTACAAATATATTTTAAACCCATACCTTCCACTTTCCTAAGAACAACACATTGAACACAAGAGACAACATGGTTCTTCTTGCTACCTCTATAATCAGACCACACAAAAACTCTATTAAATTTATTCAAACAATTAACATGGGAAAAGGAAACAAACCAATGTGATGAGCAATAGATAACATTTGAAGAATTTATTTTTTAACAAACTTGATATCTCTCGGACAGGGACAACAAATTACCCTACCATTTAGCAATCTTATTATTAATCATATCCAATATTCGCTCCTACATACATTTCAAAAAAGGGTTAGGATGGAATGAGATACTCAAATACCTAATAATCACATCAGACTTAGCATATTCAACCCTTACCCAAAACTCACTTTGGATAAGTAATACTCTAGCAAAACCAAAAGACTTAATTTTGAAATTGTTAAAAAAAAATTGTAAATACAAACTATTCTAGATAGAGTTCACTTTAGGCACACAATTAACAAGGTTTTGTTTAGGCTTATTACCAAACACAACCTCAACAATCCACTTTACAACAAGATAAACACCATGCTTACAAATATATTTTAAACCCATACCATCCACTTCCCTAAGAACAATACACTGAACACAAGAGACAACATGCTTATTCTTTCTACCTTTTGTAATTAGACCACAAAGAATTTCTAATAAATTTATTCAAACAATTAACATGGGAAAAACAATGGATAGTATACGAAGAAAAAACATTTCAACAAACTTGAAATCTCCCTAACAAGGACAATAAATTATCCTTCCATTTAGCAATTTTATAATTGATCGTATCCAAAATCTACTTTTATTTATATTTTAAAAAAGGGTTGAGAGAGAATGGGATACTCAAATACCTAATAATCACATTAGAACCATAGCATATCCAACTCATATCCAAAAGTCACTTTGGATAAGTAATATTCTAGCAAAACCAAAATACTTAATTTTGAATTTGTCAAAAAAGAACATCGTAAATATAAACCATTCTAGATAGAGTTCACTTTAGACACATAGTTAACAAGGTTATTTTTAGGATTATTATAGAGCACAACCTTAATAATCCAATTTACAACAATAGAAACACCATGCTTACAAATATATTTTAAACCCATACCTTCCACTTTCTTAAGAACAACTCATTGAACACAAGATAACATGTTTCTTCTTTTTGCCTCTATAATTAGACCACAAAAAAATCCTATAAATTGATTCAAACAATTAATGTGGGAAGAGGAAACAAATCAACACGATGAAAAATAAATAGAATACAAAGAAAGAACATTTTAACAAACTTGAAATCTCTGTGACATGGACAACAAATTACATTACCATTTAATAATCTTATTATTTATCATATTCAAAATCCACTACTACATTTGAAAAAATGCTAAGAGAGAATTGGATGCTCAAATATCTAATAATCATATCAAACCCATAACATTGTTGGGAATAGGATGCCATTTAATTGCAATCCTAAACATTATTTCATGTATCTCCTAGGTCCTTGGAAAGTGTTCCCCAACACTAGGATTAGAAAGAGATTAAATTTGAATGAAATGAACATGTAAATTGACATTTGAAATTAATTCTAAATGATAGGAACATGTGGGGACACCCAAGAAGAGCTCCTACAAAATAGGAGCACATGGGGCACCCACATGGAAAGTGGAACTCACCTTGAGTTAAGTTAACTATTTGGAGAAAAGATAACACTTCAGTAATGCATGTAAAGATCCTAGAAGTTAGGGATTGATGTTTACATGCATGGAGTTCAGTTCAGTATCAGTTGAGTTCAATTTAGTTCAATTTAGTTCAATTATGGTTCAGTTATCTTCAGTTGCATGTAGTTGGTTTGAGTTGCATGTTAGTTGACTTCAGTTAACTTGAATTGCATGCTAATGACTTAAGTTGCATGACAGATAACAGGTGACTACTTTCAGTTAACAGGGGATAATCAATCATGCATGATATTTGCATGAATGGTGGAGAGATATGTTTCAGTTAATAGAGATTGACTTGGACCCACCTTGGGCGCCCAAGTTGGCATTTTGGAGTTAACAATTTTGCATGATAAGATATTTTATAAGGCTGAATTAAGTGGGCCCATTCTTGGGTGCCAAGTTTTAGGAGAATCTTGTAAGATATCTTTGTAAACAACATTGAGTTAGGACTTTAGTTTTGGATGCCTAAATTGATGGACTTGGTTTGACATTGTTTTTCATGGAATAACTGTACTTGCAAAGAATAGGTGTAGGTTTTGTGAGATAAGCTTTGTGCTTTATTTATTGTAAACTCATTATTGTCTATTTATTGCAGCAAGTTGAAGAGAGTTTGATCAGAGTTTATTATAGGTTGTGAAGAAGAATTGTTAAAGGAAAAAGAAGCATCTCAAGAAAGGATTGATAACGAAATATTTTTATCTTGTTTTAAGGTTAAATAATACAAGCACTATTGATTTTGGTGGTGGAGGTTTTTCCCGAAAGGGTTTCTCCATGGTATATGTTGTGTCACTTCTATCTTTTGGTCTTATTCTTCTACAAGCTTCTATCTATTTCTACAAATGGTAAAATGAATCTAAACAGATAATCATCTACAAAGAATTTGTAACAAAGAACACTTATTTAGATCTATAGTATAATAGTTTTTACAAAGTATTAAGCTACAAATTTACCTCCATTTTCAACAAACATGTCCAACCCCTATCCAAAAGCTACTTTGGATAAGTAATATTCTAGCAAAACCAAGACTTAAATTTCAATTTTTCAAATAGAGAATAATAAATACAAACCATTTTATACAGAATTCACTTTAGCCACATAGTTAATAGGGTTCTTTTTAGGCTTATACCAAACACAACCTCAATAATCCTCTTTACAACAAGAGAAACACCATGCTTAAAAATATATTTTAAACCCATACCTTCCACTTTCCTAAGAACAATACACTAAACACAAGAGACAATATAAATCTTCTTGCTAACTCTATATTCAAACCACACAAATTTCCTAATAAATTTATTCAAACAATTAACATGAGAAGAGCTGACAAACCAACATAATAAAAAAATAGATAGTATATGAAGAATTTTTTTCAACAAACTTGAAATCTCTATAGGAACAAAAAATTGCCCTACCATTTAGCAATCTTATTATTGACCATATCTAAAATATACTCCTACATACATTTCAAAAACGGGTTGGGAGAGAATGGGATATCGAAATACCTTATAATCACACCATACCCATAGCATATCCAACCCCCATCCAAAAGCTAGTTGGGATAAGTATTATTCTAGTAAAACTAAAAGAATTAATTTTTAATTTGTCAACAAGAACATCATAAATACAAACCATTCTATACATAGTTCACTTTAAACACATTGTTAATATGGTTATTTTTAGGTTTATTACCAAACACAACCTTAACAAGCCACTTTACAACAAGAAAAACAACACGCTTACAAATATATTCTAAAGCCATACTTTCCAATTTCCTGAGAATAGTACGTTAAACACAAGAGACAACATGCTTCTTGCTACCTCTATAATCAGACTACCAAAAGTTTTGAACAAAATTATTCAAACAATTAACATGTGAAGAGTCAACAAACTAACATGATGAACAATAAACAACATCTGAAGAAAAAACATTTGAACAAACTTGAAATATCCCTAATAGGGACAAAAAAATACCCTTCCATTTAGCAATTTTATAATTGATCATATCCAAAATCCACTCCTACATACATTTCAGAAAAGGTTTGAGAGAGAATGGGATGCTCAAATACCTAAAAATCACATTAGATCCTTAGCATATCCAAATAATATCCAAAAGTCACTTACGATACATAATATTCTAGCAAAATTGTTGAAGTTGTGAAAGCCAACCTCACAGACCCCAAAGATTACCTGCATGCAAATAACCTGTCACAGAAAGAAGACATTCTAGACAAAAGGAAAAGGTGCTCTCAAAGCTGAAAATGTATTAATCAGAGAGGGATAAAATACAATGATCAATCCTTATAAAAGGAGATTGTGCAACCCTAAAAAAACCCTAATAAGTAGACATTTAATAATTAATATAATTATTAAATGTCACAATATGCAAACTAAAGTGAAACCTTAAGAGAGGAATAAAGGTAACTTAATTAACATAATTAAGTTAAAACCTTTACTCTAACACCCCCCCTTAAGATGAGCAAGAGTGCAGCTACAAACATGTGCAAGAAAGAAAAGGTAACTACAATGCATGAAAGAAAACAAGGGTCCCGACAACTAGGCCCGATGAGGTACCCGAATACAACCAAATCTTTGTAAAGTGGAGAAAGGGAGAAAACCTCATGGGAACAAAACTCCCCCCAAAAGAGAGAAAATAAAAGAATGAAATGCACTAATGAAAGAAGGATAGGAAGTGGATTACATGATACCCCCCATAGACAACTTCTATCATATAAGTACATATACAATGGTCTCCATAGGAGAGATATAAAGAGACAAGAAGACCCCCCACAATGAAGAAACTCTTGTCGCAGTGGTAGGTGCCTGATGTAGAATCCAAAAAGAGATCCTTAAGCAGCAGATAATATTCATCCCCCTAGGAAGAAATGGATCCAAAGGACAATGTCAAAGAAACCCTATGAAGAGTGATGAACCAATCTGTCTCAAGATGTGTGCCATGATAGTATGTTGAAGAATCTCTCTGTCTAAACTGAAACAAATGATGCCAAATCCAAACTGATGTGGAGAATCTTGAAATGCAACCTCTGAATGCATGGATAATGGTGGGCATACAGTGATAACCCGACTCTCAAGGTAGAGGAGATGAATGTCCTCAAAATAATCCTCAAGATCTGCAGTGTGAGACTCAACAAACAAGAATGTGTTTGCAAGATAAGAATCCCATGATGTAGCAGATAATGAATGACCAAGATAGTCATGATGCTGAACTGAATCCATAGGGGCCAATGTGGCGATACTGATGTCATTAGAAACAATGGATGATACATGTATAATCTCAGTTTGAAGAGTAGGAACTGTGAGACAAGCCTCTAATCCATCGAAACATGTAAGGGTGTCTAAATACTCAAGCTACTCTAAAGTATCATGATCAAAGGGTGTATTATCTCTCCAAGCAATGGGTAAGAGACAATCTAAAGTAGGATCCTCTGGGAATGGAGAGAGATTTTGGTCTCCATAGATCTCCCAAAGACATTTCCAAAGTGGGTGGGGAAAATCAATGTCTGATATAGCCCACATAGTGTCATCATCAACACTAGACAATATAAGTCCTACTATGTGATCTCTAATGATATCCCAAACTAGTTTTCCCTCTAAAGTGGTTGGTTCAAGTATGAGATCATACAAATAAGGCAAAATATTAAGCCACCTACAATGTGTAAGTATGCCCTTTGCCCATGACTCATAATTACCTCGTTCTAGAATTACAACTGAAGGGTGAGTAGAAAAACCCATGATAACTCTTCAAATTAAAAAATATGAGAAAACTGACCTTACATCATGTATATCAAATGAAGTAGAGCCTAATGACGCAAATAGGAGGTTCCCAAGTGCCAAAACATCCAAGTAATTAAGCAAACTGTGAAAACATAAAATGTTGAATAAAATATACCTGGGGCAGAATCTGGGAAAATATGTCTGATCATTGTGCAGAGAATTGAACCAGATTTTTGACTCCTATTCATTTGCGCAAAACGGAGTTCGGACGCAAAAGTTACATCCCCGGGAGTGCAAAAATTATTATCTAAATTTGACTGCAGAAAATGGCAAAAACATAAAATCACAACTACACTGGATAGTGCTCGGAACCAACTTTCTAATGATATCTTATTTTTGAAAAACTGACACTGTATGCTCAAGATATGACCATTTTACTAAATATGCTCATTTAGGCTTTAAACCAAGCATTTTATTAATTTAAAGATTAAAAAATTAATAAAATATTCAGCTGTACCTTCATGGCACGAAAATTGAGGTAGCACAAAAATCAAAAGGGCATGAAAATCAATGCAAAATGGCACAAAAAATGAGGCAGCTCAAAATTGATGTAGACATCCAAAAAATGGCATAGAAATCGGTGTGTTTGTACGGATCCCTACAATCGTACGGATTTTTCTGGCAGCATTTTTGAGATTCCCCAAAAACACTAAAAAATCAATTTTCATAAAACCCTATCATATTTTATATGAAAATAGAGGTTTTTGGGCCTTCTGAGCACACTTATGAGGTCTATTTTGCACCAACATGCACTATTTGAGAGATAAAGGTCAAAATTTCTCAAAAAATGATGGAAAACCCCTCTGATCTGGCAAAAAAATACCTAGAATTAAACCCTTGCACAAAAGAATCACTGTAAGGAAAATATCTTCAAATCTTGAATAGGCAGCCACAGATCTGGAGCTCTGATACCATGTTGAGGTTGTGAAAGCCAACCTCACAGACCCCAAAGATCACCTGCATGCAAATAACCTGTCACAGAAAGAAGACATTCCAGACAAAAGGAAAAGGTGCTCTCAAAGCTGAAAATGTATTAATCAGAGGGATAAAATACAATGATCAATCCTTATAAAAGGAGATTGTGCAACCCTAAAGAAACCTTAATAGGTAGACATTTAATAATTAATATAATTATTAAATGTCACAATATGCAAACTAAAGTGAAATGTTAAGAGAGGAATAAAGGTAACTTAATTAACATAATTAAGTTAAAACCTTTACTCTAACAAAAACCAAAATACTTAATTTTAAATTTTTCAAAAAGAACATCATAAATATAAACCATTCTAGTTATAGTTCACTTTAGGCACATAGTTAACAAGGTTCTTTTTAGGCTTATTACCAAATACAACCTCAACAATCCACTTTACAACAAGAGAAACAACATGCTTACAAATATATTTTAAACCCATACCTTCCACTTTCTTAAGAACAAGACACTAAACACAATAAATATGTTTATTTGTGCTACCTCTATAATCAAACCACAACAAAATACTAATAAATTTATTCAAACAATTAACATGTGAAGAGGTAAAAAACCAACGTGATGAAAAATAGATAGTATACGAAGAAAAAACATTAAACAAACTTGAAATATCCCTGACAAGAACAAGAAATTACATTGCCATTTAACAATCTTATTATTGACCATATCCAAAATCCACTCCTACAAACATTTCAAAAAATGGGTAAGAGAATGAGACAATTAAATACCTAATAATCACATCAGGCATCAAGCATGTAGCATATCCAATCCTTATCCAAAAGCCACTTAGGATAAGTAATATTCTAACTTAAAATGTTAGATTTATTACTACAATTTGAAAACCAAAAGTAATACAATACAATTCCAACCTTTTATCCAACAATTTAAAATCATCTTCAATGATATCAACAAATATATAAGTATCATCAACAAATTGAAGCTTAACAATAGAATCATTGGAAAGACAAAGAAAAACCTTTAACACGAGCACCTAAATATAATTCCCATAAAAGATAATGTATAGTTGTAGTAACATAAAAAAAAGATAAGGGGTAATAAGGAAAGCTTGCTTAATGGACCTTTGAAGAAGAAATGAATCTAATAGGATTCTAATTTTTGTAGAACCATTCTACAAAATAATTCATGAAAGCATAGACCCTTTAGCATTAACAAAATAAATGACTGGTCATGTCTAAACATTCTTGAAACCCAACAAATCCAGAGCAATATTTTGATTAGAAGCCTTTGCCTAATGAATCCCTTTCCAACTAGTCTAGATTATCAAGAATATATCTTCCCTTAAAAAAATAATATTGATAAAAAGATATAACATTAGGTTGCTTCTTTTGTATCCTCAAAACTAAAAGTTTAGAAAAAATTAAAGGAAACATTTAATAAGCTAATAATCTTCTATTTTTTAATTTGTGTAAGATCATTGTCTTTAGGAAGAAGTTTGATATTGCCTTTTATAATATGGCTTGCCAAAGTACAACTATAATAGCTTAATTATACACTTCTAACATAACCTTACTAATCTAATTACTATTGCATTACATTCAATGGCATTCATGCCACTTGTCCCTTGTTCATATGAAAAATAATATTAGAAATCTCATTTTTAGAGAGACGTTTATCGAAGGCAAAATATCTATTGTGACTAAGTTTTCTTGGAACAACCTTAGCCACAATATTCTGAGCATTGTCAACAACATTATCTTCACTTTTAGTGAAAAGGTTGTACCATAAAATTTTGAAAAAGTGTGCACCTAATATAATAATCATCTTTCAAGAAAAACGCCATCCACATCTACAGTATAAATTCTCTTTAGCATGTTTAACTTTCAAAAACTTGAAGAAAAATTAAGAATCTTTATCCCCTAAGTGGAACCACATAAGCCTAGGCCTAAACTTAGCCCTTCTACTAGTGTAAAACTACACGCATCTTAAAGAATTTTGTACATCCATTGTCTCATTTAGCAACACAACATTAGAAATTTCCCATTGAAGTATGCTTTCCATATTAACAAATTTCTCTTGCAACTTGATAATTCTATTAGCTCTAGCATTGGCTTTATATTTACCAAAAACTATTAAGAAATAACTAATAGCCTCAACAACCTTACCACATTTACAAACATTAGAAGCCACAAAAAAATTGATAAAGTCTAACACCCAACAATCAAAAAAAGTATTTATATAAGATAGGTATTTTAAGTGAGAAAATCTTGTACAATTTTTTAAAAACTGTAATGTTGCAAAATTGCACCTAGGGGCAGTTTCACATTTTTGCATTTTTGCATTTTTTCCTAGCATTTATGACACTTTAAAGCATTAATGACAAAAATCCCATGTGTCACAATTTTGCAATTTTGAATCCATACAAACTTGTGGCAGAGTAATAGAAGCCTAACGACACGTTTCCCAAAAATCTAGGCTTTGGATGCCTACATGACACACTAACATCCTGGTAGTTTTCTAAGTTTGAAATAGGGAATATGGAATCTTGACTCTCTCAAAATGTGTCCTAGCAATCAGATTTCGGATGTAACAATGCTTTTCCACCCTTGCATGCATTAAAAACCCCTTTCTTTCTCTCATTTGGGGTTGGATTCATTCATTCAAGCTCTCTTACCACTTGCTCCAATTTTAAGTTCACTTTATCCTTGATAGCAACACTCTCACAAGAAAAGCCATGTTGGACTAAGGTCCTTCCAGCAACATCTCTCAAGAAAGCACTCAACGGTGCACCTGTGTGCTCTGGAGAGGGTCTAGGCCCATGAGTAATGCTCTCTCTTTCTCTCACTTTCCTTTCCTACTTGTTTATTTACTATCTCATGGTGCAGGTTCTACTCCTAAAGCGATTTTTTCTTTCACCACATGCTTTATCTACTTCATTTGCACTCCTTTCCAACTTGGTTGTCCATGGAAGTGGGAACATCAAAACGAGGGTCTGACTGAGGCAGACCCCTATACAGCCCCAACCTTTTCCCCTCGTTCTTCTATGTGTAGGTGCAAAGTGGAGCTTGGAGCAAAGAGTTGAACGTCCAATAAAAGGTAAGCTCTCTCCAAGTCCCCTTGTGTTTATTATAGCTTCCTGTTTGAGCTTAAAAGTGAAACCTGGTTCTGCCCGCTTGAGCTCCTGAGCCCTTTGTTGCTTAGAATGCCAACACACCGTGTTGGCATCCTAAAACTATGTTGTCTTTTGGCCAAGAGCTCACTCATCTGAGGCAAAAACCTTGGGATTTCACTCTCTCAGGATCTAAAGCAACTTTCTCTAAAACACAACTTGGGTATACTTCTCTATATTTTTAATAACTTTCTTATACTGAGATGTATAAGGGCAGTTCATTCCCTGGTGATCTCTTGAGAACAAAGAGACCCGTGTGCAATGAATCCCTCTTATATCACATTTTGGTGAACCTGACGTGAAGACGTCGGATCTATTTTCACGATGTTGCATGCTTATGATAATCCTTTTTTTGAAGAAGATATCGATATGTTGGAGGATGCTCTAGATGACTTCTTAGAAGCACTCTCCCCTATCTATAAATCTTCCAAACAAACTCCCCCTTCGCAAACTAAGGAGTCAGTAAATGTGGTTGTAGTCTCTATGGCTCCTCCAAGCCCTAAGAAACCCATCATTTATGTGACCCCAGTTGACCCGTCCTCTAGGGAGAACTATTTTGTCTATGGGATTTTGTGTCATAGTGATTCATCAGACTTATATTCAAGGTTCGTGAAAGCGACGAACTTCGCTTCCTATAATGTTGTTGGGAACACATATAATACATAGAGAAATAAATAGAACGTGGACCAACCACCTTCCATTCCTACATCACAACCAACTCAAGTTCCTACTTCTTTACCACCTTCTCAACCAAGCCTTCTCTTAGCACCTAAACTTGTGATCAAAGCACCAGGTGATTATGATCTTGTCGAGCAACTCCGTGTTACTCAAGCTAAGATCTCACATTGGGACTTGCTCCAGACTACCAAGAGATGCTTCAAGAAGCTTTACAAAATATTTCTTACCTGCCTCTACAAGGCCTATGGATGTTAATGCATTGTTGGACCATATTCGAGTGGATTCACCAAATATTATGTTCCACCCACAAAAACTCCTGCCTCCAGATGTGCAGAAGCAAGTGAATCCTTTGATGATTATAATTAATGTTAATAATATTGGTATTAGGCATACTCTCGTTGACACCGGTTTGGAACTCAATGTTTGCGGTATGGACCTATTGCCTAAGATTAAAGTTGATTCATCTTCTTTAGTGACTTCCTCCTTGTATATTCATGGGTTTGATAATGTTGGTCGCCAAGCTCTAGGTACAATAATACTACTTTTGCAGCTAGGTCTCGTTACCTTACCTACGTTGGTTTATGTGATGCTTGGCCCATTACCATACAATATTCTCTTGGGGAGACCCTGGATTCATGCTATGGGTGTTGTGACTTCTACTTTACACCGTTCTTTGAATTTCATCACAAATAATCAAGTAGTTACAATTAAAGCAGATCTAGAAGTTGTTCACCTTTGTGAGCTAGTGGTTGTTGGTCGTGCTTCAATCTTATCCACTCTCAAAAATTGTATTCTATCCTTAACCATTGATGCTATGGCGTGTTCTTAATTGATACCCTCTATGGAAGTTGTTCTTGGAGTGAGTGTCAGTAAAGATGAACCACCTAAACCAAAAGATCCTAAGTCTCCTCCATCTTCCCCTTCTTCCTCTCGATCAAATGCTTTCCTTGGTGATGATTGGGGCTCCTTGGATTTCTCCAAATCCTTTATTGTGGAATACAAGGCGAACCCCTCTTGCATAGAATTTCCAAGTACTAAGATGGATGACACTCCCACTTGGGAAAAGAAGTGTGACCCCATTCAAGAGATCACTCCTTCCTCTACCGAGGAGAGTAATCCCACTCCTGTAAAGGAGGTTAACATTTGTGAACCTAGTAAAGTAGGTGGGAGCACTCCCATAGATACATTTGACATTCATAGGTGGAATGAAACACTCTACATAGAGCTGCCCCCTCCTGAAGTTTTACAAACTCAATATGGGTTTGGATATGAGCTCGCCTCTTGATACGAGTATGGGGAAAAAGGCCTGGGGCATATCAAACAAGGAATTCAAGTCCCTATCCAATTTAAGCCACAACAACACTATTTGGGTTTGGGATTCTCTATTGAATAGTCTAAGCAAAAACCTTGGTGGAGTGTTAACATGATTTCAGCCGAGCCATTGAGCTTGGTTCACCCTGAGTTGATAGAGGAAAGGGAACATGCCATGAAAATCCCTTTAGATGTCTTCTCTTTAGACGAAGTGCCGGAGGAATTCCTAGGTGCCTATTCCTTGTTGCCTTCTTTTCATCACAAGAGATGACTCCCATATCACTTACATAAACAAGCGTACTTTGGAGAATCAGTCTTGAGCATTGATGAAGAGGACCCTTTATTTAACGTCCGTAATGATGTTCCAATATCTCATCTCAAAGATCATAGTTCTCTTCTTAAAGGAGATACTATTGAAGTCTCTATGGATTCTAAATCCTCAAAAAAAGTAATCAAGATTGGGAAGTGTCTCTCATCAGAGGATGCAGATGAACACTCTAATCTCTTGCATTCTCATCCTGATATCATTGCTTGGATGTACGAGGATATGTCTAGTATTGATGAGGCTATAGTAGTTCATAATATCATTTTATGTCCTGACACCAAGCCAGTTAAGCAAAAAATCTGAAAGCTCCATCCCAAGGTGGCATTGATGGTCAAGACTGGGATAGAAAATTTGTTGAAAGCATGCTTTATCCATTCAATTGACTACTCCCCTTGGATCTCAAATATCATTGTTTTTAGTAAACTTGATGGCCGCATTCATAGATGTATTGAATTTCAAGATCTTAATAAAGCTTCTCTTAAGGATGATTTTTTGTTGCCCAATATAGATATGATTGTGGATTCGATTACAGGCCATGCATTGTTATCTTTTATGGATGGCTTCTCAGGTTACAATCAGATCCATATTAACCTAGAGGATCAATACAAGACAACCTTCACTACCCCTTGGGGTACTTTATGTTATGTGGTCACACCCTTTGGGTTAAAGAACGTGGGAGTGACTTAGCAACTGGCGATGACCCTGATATTTCACAATTTTCTTCATAAGATCTTAGAAGACTATGTTGATGACATCTTGGAAAAATCAATAACCTATCAAGATCATGTGAAGAACCTTCACCTTATCTTCGAAAGGCTTTGACTCTATAAGATGAGACTCAATCCCCATAAGTGTGTCTTCGACATAGACTCCGACAAGCTTTTGGGGTTCATAGTTTCTCACCGTGGGATCGAGGTTGACACAAATAAAATTGATGCCATTGTTAACATGCCTCCACCAAGGAATATCACTGAGTTGCAAAGTGTATAAGGGAAGATTCAGGTGATTCATAGATTTATATCTCAATTGGTTGATCATACCCTTCCTTTTGCTCGTTTATTGAAAAAGGATGTTTGCTTCATATGGGATGAAGAGTGCCAGAAATCCTTTGAGTCAATCAAAACTTATCTGGCCAATCCTCCTATATTGATGTTGGATATGCAAGATAAACCCTTTTTTCTTTACCTTGTTATTCCACCATATGCCTTGGCAGCTCTACTAGCTCAATATGATGACGCGGGGAAAGAAAGAGCGGTCTAATACATCAACCGCGTTCTAGTCGATTACAAAACTTTTCCATGGAGAAGCAATTCCTCACTCTTGTATTTGCTACAAAGAAGTTGATACACTATCTTCTCCATGCCGAAACACATGTCATTGTGAAAACAAATCTCTTAAAGCATCTGTTCTCTAGTGCTGACCTTGCTGGGAGATTAGGGAAATGGGTTATGTTGCTTTCTGAGTTTGATATAAAGTTTATTAATCAAAAATCAATAAAGGGACATGAGGTTTTCAATCAATTGGCAGATGCTCCCTCATCTCGTTCCTTCCCAAGGTTGGATTTATTCCCTGATGAGAATATTTTCACAATTAATTACAACCTTGAATGAAAACTGTATTTCGATGGATCATGGTGTCAAACTAGTTCCAGAGCGGGTGTGGTCTTAATATCCCCTAAAGGTAAACCGGTCCCTCTATCCTTTCAATTAGATTTTCCTTGCACCAATAACATCATTGAGTACAAAGCTCTTATTGCTGGCTTGTGTGTCACGATTTCACTAAGAATCAAACATCTATGTATATTAGGTGATTCTAAACTCATTGTGAATAAGATTATGGGAACCTATCAAGCTAAACAAAGTAATTTGTCTTGGTACCGAGACCTTGCTTTGTCCTTGCTTAATCGGTTCTTCTCTTTCACAATAGATAGTGTCCCTAGGAGAGAAAATAGACATGTCGATGCCATGGCTAGCATTGCTTCCTTGGTGCCTTTAGAAGAGGATACGAAAGAATACCACTTCATGGTTCAGGTCCTATGAACCCCTGCGGTTTCTAATCAACCTAAATCCGAGACTTTTATGTGTTCTCACATGGACTCGAGAGAATGGTTTTCTAGTATCTACAATTATTTAAAGAATGGAAACTTTCCCAATGATGCAACGAAAAATGATTGCACTTGTATATGAAATATTTTAGCATGTTATGTCATTTTATCCGATATTCTTTATCAAAAATCCTATAACAGCTTGCTTCTCAAGTGTCTCACTAAAGTAGAAATACCCCTTGCCCTTAAGGAAGCCCATTCAAGCTTTGGGGGTGGAAATTTTGGTTGTAGATTCCTAGTGAGACGATTGATACATATAGGGTCCTATTGGAAAATGATGGAACAAGATTCCTTCAATTTTGTTAAAAAGTGCCTTCAATGTCAACAACATAGCTATCTTATTCATGCGCCTTCTCAAGAGTTACAAAATCAAACCTCTCCTCGGTCGTTCGCAAAATGGGGGTTGGATATCATTGGAAAAATATTGCCTCCTTCTTCCAAGGGACATACCTTTATTATTACCACTACAGATTACTTCACAAAATGGGTCAAAGCTATTCCACTCCGATCCACAAATGCTGAAGCTATATGTAGCTTTCTCATAACCAACATTATTTCTCATTTTGGATTGCTTTCTACACTTGTTTCTGACAATGGTACACCATTCAAGAACAAGGAAGTGAAGCAGTTCTTAGAAAAAATCCATATCCAACATAGGTTTTCTACACTATACTATCCACAATCCAATGGTCAAGTGGAAGCATCTAACAAATCTCTTGAACTCATTCTTCATAAAATAGTCAATAAACAGGGTAAGGATTTCCATATTCAATTAACATACGCTTTGTGGGACTATTGCACGAGTGTTCGTACGGTGATGGGAACAATGACTTACAACCTCGTGTATGGTGCCAAAGCTATCATGCCTTTAGAGTTGGAAATTTCATCCTTACGATTTTCCCTTAAATGGTTAATTGATGATGAAACCTACCAGGTTAACCATTTACATCAACTAGAGATGCTCGACGAGCGCCGATTATAGGCCCTCAATCATCTTAAAGCTTATCAACGGTTGTTATCAAGACAATATAATCAAAGTGTGCTTCCTAGGACCTTTAAACTGGGAGACCTGGTTCTCTATGAAAACCAGAGAAATGTAAATGTGCCGCCTAATCAAAGAGGGAAATTTAGTCCTAACTAGTTAGGCCCTTACACTGTGATCTTTGTATATGGTTTGGGTGCCTATGGATTATCGTCTATGGATGGGACGCCTTTGAAAGATCCTGTTAATGTGATGCATCTTCTTCGATACTATGTGTAGTGTTCCAAGTGTCATCTATGTGGTGTTCTCTCTATGAAAGGGTAGTAGCACTACATATATTAACATTGTTCATCAACACATTATGAAATTTTTTGTGTTATGATATGATCACGTGTGTGTGTGAGTGTGACATACATACATGTGATTTGCTATGATATATATCCATGCACCACATTACATATTTTAAGGCAATTAGATCATCATTGCATTTAGTTAACATACAACCATATGTGTTTGTTAAATCATGTTAGCATCTAATGTAAACATACATCCAAGCATTTAACATCCATAGCATAAACATACATGAAAGTAAAAGGCATACACATCAAAATAAACAATGCCACGATATCATAAAAGATATGTCCATATATATATATATACGCATGTATGTATCAAATGTCATGGACATGTATTGGGGCACTTTTATAAAAGGTGAGTGCCTGTTGAATGTATGTCTATACAAAAGATCTACAAATATATATGTATGTGTATGTATCCCTCGCTACAAAAATGTTATACAAAATAAGGAGCCCCTATGACTATGGCGCATGGCTCCCGAAGCTCTCCGACTTTGGCTGCTACTCCAGTACTCTCGGGAGAGGTTGAATGGTGGTCATGGAATGAGATCAATGTGAGCGTGATACAGATAGAGTTGCTAGCATCCTCCTGATCTCTCCCTGTAACGAGCATATAGTCATCTCCACCTATCTCAGCTCCTCCCGCAATCGTTGAACATCTATTGGGATCATAGCTATCGGCTACCCATTTAGGTCATCGAGATGGCTCTAGAGGGTGTCACATGCCTACTCGGCAGCGTCAACCCTCCTCACTTCCATATCTCACTCATCGAGCATCGTCCACAACTCCCCCAACAACTGGTCACACTATCCTCGAACAATAGTTAGCTCCACAGTTAGCTAGACAATCTTTGCGCCCTACTACTCGTAGGTGGTCTTCAGGCATGCTACCAACTCAAAAGTGGGGGCATGTTGTCTTGTAGATACCAACCTAAAAGCCTCGAGAACCGTCCCCTGGATTGACACATCAAGGGCTACCTCTGAAATACACTAAGCCATTAGCCCAATCCATCCCTGTGCATCCTCTACAACCACAAAGAAAGAAAGAGAAATCATCATCGCATGGAATATATATATGTAATCATAAATGGAAAAAAATGAAAGAGCCAAAACATAAACAATGTACATGTATACTTGGGTCCCCTGGCTACCATGTAGGGTTAGGGTGAGGAGCGGTGCTGTGACCCATGCCGCTGACATCAATAGCCACTCCCAGTGATGCCAAGGCCACTGCCATTGGAACAATAGGAGCTGGTGGTGTCATCGAGATAGGGGTAGCCACTGGGGGATTTGACCTCCTTTGCCACATTGGTCTTTGAGGTGCCGCCTCCTCCTCTTGCACCTGCTCCTCCTCCTCGCCAGCCTGCTGGAACCCTCTTTGCCTGCCCTATGGAGGCCAAGGTGGTAGGTACCCTTGTAGACCAAGGTCCTGTCTCGAGGCACCCTCATTGAACACAAGAGTAGGATGGTGCCTTTCCCACCACCGTGCAAAATTTGTAGCTACCCCAACATTATCTACCACCACTAGGGGTGGCAGATCATGGTTAAACTCATCATCATCAGAGGGAGAAAAATCGATGATGGTGAGGCGAGGGAAATCCTCGAATCTCACTGCACTCCTATAGGCCCTATTATATGTGGGAACATCCAGTGGAATTGTCTAAGGAGGGCCATGCTATCACATGACCTGACTCCAATAGTATGGCACTATAATATAGTCATAGTGACCCAACAAAAAATGGTCCCATTGCGGGTTCCTCAAATGCCTGCTATCATCCACCCATCTGGAAAATTGGTAGGGTCTCCATCAAACCCCATCCACAATAAGAGTGTTAAATTGTAGCCGCCAATATTGTAAGTTGTTGAATCTCCACTTGCCTGTCATGTCATACCAGTAGGCCATGGGGACGTGATATGACTATCGCTGGGGAAAAATGACTAGCCGATTACACATGATGTGGGAAAAGGCTCACACTTGCAAAAGTGTGCACATAGTAAGGCTACAATACTTGTAGTGAATGTATCGACCCAAATCCTAGTAGAGGTGCCCTAACATGCTACACCCCTAGGAAAAAACTATCTTGTACTCGACCATCTCTCTAATCATATGGATGAGGCCCCCGTGCAGGTGCGACCCTCTCCCATCTATCATGATATAGAATTCCATGATCATGACCATAACCCAGCATAACAATGGTGTAGTGGTCCTTGCCTAGTCGTACCAGTGCATATATATGTGGCTTGTGCCATCGCCACTGTCCATCCTCCCTGAGTAGTAGAGGACTCCCTCCCTCCACTCTCGTGTTGATTGGGTATCATCTAGGGTCACCCACCATTCATGGATGGGTAGTCCAAGGATCTGATAGATATCCTCAAGTGTGATAGTCATCTCTCCACAAGGTAGCTGGAAAGATGACATGGTGGCATTCCACTGCTGCATAAATGTTGTGAGCATCCTCTCATGATATTGCATCTCTGGCATGGTGAACACATGCTAGAGACCAACCTACTCCAAATGCATGACCTTGTTATCTGTCAGATGGTCCCTCTGCTCATGAACAAGTCAGAACGCTTGCCCTCTCGGATGCTCACAAAACTCTGGATACTCTTACAAAAGTGAAAATTTTCAAGTCAAAACATCGAATTTCATTAAAAAAAAAAATTTCAAGACTTATATGTGCCATGCAGATGTCTATGCACCATGCATGTGTCCCTATCTTCCATGGCCACCTCGAGGATGCCAACATGTCCCCAAGACAATAACACAAATTTAGGACCTCGACATAGACTCTAGATGATAGCGCACTTTTTCCCCTGTCTACCATGGCCACCTCAAGGATGCCAGCATGTCCTCGAGATGATAGGACAAATTCAAGACCTTGGCATATAATTTGGATGATAGCGCACTTTTTAGACGCAAGCACCAAAAAAAGATGGCTACACACCTCACTGAATAGAAAATTGCTAAAAACAAGCTCAAATTCACAAAAAATGATGTTTAGAGGCCTACCTAGTCCACCTCGTGACCCTCAGCAATGTCCTCGCATAGTTGCTCCAATCTCCATGCCTCTTACTCCCTCCTACTTAGCATTTTGCTGAATTTTCTCTCACAAAAGCAAACAATTTTCTTGCAATGAATAGTGAAAATGACCCTACAAGGGGCCCTGCTACGTATATATAGGCCCCCTGGGGCCTATTTTTCCTAGAGCTTGTGGCTTCCCGGTTCTCCTGAATTTACCCCATCAAGGTGGGGGAAAAATCAGGAGGGGGAATATAGTCACCCTCTTGATCATATTTTTCTTTCAAATCAATGACTTTTTCTTGATCATTCTTCTCTCCATTGCAACTTCTTTTGATTTTTCGAGGCTGACCCAAAATTTGAGTTTTGTAGGTTAAAGTCTTGAACAAATTTTCATGAATTTTTTGTTGTTTTTTGAGCTCGGTTGCTAGGTGCACCTTCGGTACTGGTTAGCTCGACTTCAGTGGCCTCTGAGGCCCCTTTTGCTTGGCACACAAATTCGTAAAATTCAAAATTTAGGTGAAAATTTTCTTCTCTAGTTTAGTGAGGCCGATTTTTTCCAAAATCAAGCCCACTAAAGTGGGGGCAAAATGTAATGTTGCATAATGGCACCTTGGGGAAATTCCACTTTTTGCATTTTTTCCTAGCATTTATGACACCTTAGAGCATTAATGATAAAAATACCATGGGTCAAAATTTCACAATTTTGTCTCTATGTGGACTTGTTGTAGAGCAACAGAAGCCTAACGCCACATTTCCCAAAAATCTAGGCTTTGGACACTTGCGTGGTACGCGAACATTTGCGTGGCACGCTAATGGCCTAGCAGTTTTCTGAGTTTGAAATAGAGAATCTAGAATCTTGACTCTCTCGACACATGTCCCTAGTAGTCATATTTCAAACATAACAATTCTTTGCTACCATTGCATGCATTAAAAACCCCTTTGTTTCTGTCATTTGGGGTTGGAAGTCACTAATTCAAGCTCTCTTACCACTTGCTCTAGTTTTGAGTTCTCTTCATCCTTGATAGCAACACTCTCACAAGCAAAGCCATGTTGGATTGAGGTCCTTCTAGTAGCAACAACTCTCAAGCAAGTACTCAACAATGCATCCATGTGCTCTAGAGAGGGTCTAGGCCCATGGGTAATTCTCTCTCTTTCTCTCACTTTCCTTTCCTACTTGTTTATTTACTATTTGGTGGTGCGGGTTCTACTCCTAAAGTAGGGTTTTCTTTCACCACATGCTTTGTCTACTTCATTTTCACTCCTTTACAATTTGGTTGACTGTGGAGGTGGGAACACCAAAATAGGGGTCTGACTAAGGTAGGCCCCTATACAGCCCCAACCTTTTCACATCGTTCTTCTATGTAGGTGCAAAGTGGAGCTTGGAGCAAAGAGTTGAACATCCAGTAAAAGGTAATCTCTCTCCAAGTCCCCTTGTGTTTATTATAGCTTATGGATTCCTATTTGTTCATTTCATTCAATACATCCTAGATCTGAGATTAAAAGTGAAACCTAGTTCCGTCCACTTGAGCTCCTGATCCCTCTATTGCTTAGGATGCTAGCATGTCTTTTAGATGACAACGTGCCACACAGGTGTCCTAAAACTGCATTGTTGTTTTTTGGATGAGAGCTCACTCATCTGGGGCATAAATCTTGGGATTTCACTCTCTTAGGATATGAAGCAACTTTCTCTAAAATGCAACTCGAGTATAATTCTCTATATTTTCAATAACTTGCTTATTCTAAGATGTATAAGGGCAATTCATTCTGTGGTGATCTCTTGAAAACAAAGAGACCTATGTGTAGCAGATCCATCTTATATCATACAAACATAAGGCAACTTAGGGGAGTTCACAATATAAGGAAATTTTTAATTTAGACAAGATGGTGATAAAAAGAGTAGCAAGAACATGAACAACATTATTATCTTGAACATGAGGGCTACAAAGAAAAAAATTATCCACCACAAATATAATTTTTTTTTTTCCTTTTTCCTTTTAAAATTATCGAAAAAAAACTCATTACCCTTCCACTCAAATTTACAACCACCAATTTATCCACATTGCTTTCAACTATATTAAATTATTCACCTAGAATACAAGGAATATCCTTCATATTAATAGCCAACCAATTTCACAAATCAGAACTACATTTATAATTATTAGGGGTATATATAGAGAAATACTAAAAATCCTAGTATACAAATTGTTTTTGATGGATATTATTGGTGATTTGAGTTGTAGACCCAAAATTCCTAAGGTCTAATAATCTCTCAAGTTCTAGCGGTGCTAGACTTGGGAAGATCACCACAAACCTCTCTTCAAGTTGGGTATTTAAGTACTGACTGTTGAGGTGCATAAGACCTTCTTCAAAATTGTCTCTACAAGGCCAAGGGGGATTTCCCTAAGGTATTGTAATATATTTTAATACAAGAACACAACATTCACCTTGACACAAAATATACCCATTGCATTGTAATAGATGCATAGTGGGAGAGAAAGCCTGTCTAGATTGATGCCTTTATCTAATTGGGCAACAAAGTCTATGTGTTCATACAAAAAATTAACAATTGAAACCATAACAATGTAATCAAGGTATCACACAAGACTACTTGTCTTCAAAATGCATAAGTAAGCTAGGCTCTACACATACATTCAGAAAATCCATAGATAGTTGTAGAATATTAAGTGAGTCTAATTAGTAATCTAGAAGCATGCCCACACATTTCTTTTATTATGCTAGAAAGATACCTTATAAAAGGATTTGGAAGAATTTTATAGTCATTTGGCTAGCCAAATAAACAACACACATCCAAAAATGAACACCATACACATGGAGACACTCAATGAGGTTGATTCTACCATTAATCAATTGATCTATAAAGGTTTCAAATTTATTTACAAATTTTGGGACAAACCCATATCATTACAATGCAAAAACAACTATACCCAAAACTAGAAGTCAAAAACCTAAGGCTTCCTATGAATATGTCCCTTCTTCCAACTTTTTAATTGCTCATCCTTGTAAAAATTGTTATCCTCCCGAATATGGTCACCAATGAAGATACATCTAAGTCAAGAAGGTATGCCTAATGTCAAAAATTTGTGGCATGGGATACCCTAACCATGACTTCCATCAATGCTCAAAAGACAAGTGTCCACTACCAATCCGATCTGGTTAACAAGAAACGTGGAAGAAAATTCTCCAAAATTATACAATACAAAAAATTGATGAATTTGATAAAGGAAAGAAGAAAATCCCCCATGAAATTCATTGCAAATCACATCTAAGAAATGTTGATTGAAAAAAGGAGACCTGCATATGAATACATGCAACCTAGTGTTTCATTTTTCCCTTGGACCCATAGATAATTTATTGAAATATGTTAGTGAGGGTTACTACAGTAGTCACAAGGGATTAATGGTACCTTTGAGAAGGTAGGCAGAGAAAATCACATCAATTTTGGTGTCTTATAGCATATTAGCACCCTTTTAGTAGAAATTTGGTGAGAATAGGAAATTGTGAGATTCATGGTGGATAGGGATATATCCATACATCATAAAAGGTTCTCCTTGGAATGTGATGTAGAGATTGTGAGAGGGGAAATAGCATGTAAAGGTAAACAAAGCGTAAACACAATGAAATCAATGCATAAAAACAAGCTATACCTTCAACACCTCTCCATGGATTGAGCTCTCAAAGATGCTTCCAACTCTTTGCTTGATTTTATCTCAAGGATGGATTGAAATGTGGATTGTTCACTCACAATTCCAACATAATAAGGCTAAGTCAACTCAAGATGGTGAAATGAGGGGAGGAGACTCCAATTTATAGAAATTGGATGAGAGGAATGGAGGGCTAGGATTGCTTAACTTAATCAAGGGTGGAGATTAAGTGGTGGTGAGGATCAAGAGAATTATGGGAGAGGTGGAAGTGATGAGGTGTGCTCAAACATGTCTGAACACACCTTGGATAGAGATGACATTTAATTTTGGAGGCTTGCGTAAGGTGTAAGAGATGGTGGGGGTAGGTGAGATGTCACACATGTGTGAGAAGAAGGTAGAAGGTAGGCTAGGACACTTGTCACCTTGTAGCAAGTTTTCGGGAGAGGTGAGGGAATTTAAAATTAGAAGAAATTAATAATGATGATTAATAAGAAAGGTTAAATCAATTAATCAAAGATTAATTAGCTTAGGTGATATTAGAAGAAATAGGAATAATGGTGGGATTAATTAAATAGTTCAAATATTTAATTGATTGGAAGAACTTTAGTCTAAAGAGTGATGTAATTAAGTAAATAATAAAATATTTAATTAATTACATAAATAAGGTAGAATAATTAATTAAATGATAAATATTTAATTAATTAGGGATCAAGAGAGGTGAACTAATTAAATAATAATATTTAATTAATTTAGGAGGAAGTGTTGGTAGAATTAGGGCGACTACATTTTGCCCCTCTTTGATGTGGTGTTCAAAATGATGTTGCGTCAAAGAAGTTTAAATTTTTTCCCAGTAGGTTAGGAAGTGTGTTGAGAGGTGATGCCCTCTCAATGCCCCCTTAAGAGGCTACTCAAAAAAAAATTGAAAAAATATTTTTAATCAACATCTCAAAAAAGGTGGGCTAGAATGGTGTAAGAGAAGAGAATATTGAAAAGCAGAAGAAATGGGAGAACAGGCTTAGAAATGAAGAAAATATGAGACATTTGATGTGTCCAGTATTAAAATTAGGGTTTGGGAAGAAAAAATAGGTTTAAAGCTTATAAATAGGCCTTAAGGGTCCCAAAAAGTCATTTTCAATCTTGTGATAGGAGGAGGGGAGCTAGGAGTCAGTGAGGAGGCATGGCACAAGTTTCATGACATTTGCATCGTTCGAAGTGAGATTGGGAGTACCAGTGACCAAAGGAGGTAGGCGACCCGGTATACAACCTAAACATTAGGTTTTAGGCTAGTTTAGGGTTCCATGATAGGTCAAATTAGGGTTTGAACAATAGCAAAGTGGGGGCGCAACTTTATGAAGTTGCACCTAAGGGCACGATCACAATGCTTGCATCACGAAAAAATTGTGCTTGTGCAAATTTGTGCCTGCAGTGCATTTCAATGCCCATGGAGGGAAGTGGTGCTTCTATTCATCCCGCCTGCGAAGTACAAACCTATGAAAGTGTGCCTCCATTTGGGTGTGGGTAGGGGATAGGAGGCTTTTGCTACACCTACGCAAAGTGACACCTACGTCGCAAATTTTCGTGCCTCCAAGTCAAATGGAAATGCATGCACAAAGAAACACCTAGGTTGAAAAGGACGTGTATGTGCCAAAAATAATGGTGCCTACACAAAAAGCAGAAGTGCTAGTACAGGAGCACCTACACCTTATCTTCAAAATTTGATTATTTGATGAAGAGTCATGATGAGTTTGAATGAATCTAGGTTAGTTAAAAAAAAAATTCATGTTTAAATAAGGTCTAAAATATCATTTTTCAATGTATTTGGGGTGGTATAGTGTCTTAGGATTCAGTTTGTTAAAAAGATTACACAAAAATGCAAATAATGTCAAGTGCAAACAAAAGTTGTTAGAATGGAGTTCAGGGAATATGGGGGAGATTAGCATTTTAAAAGATAGTTGAGGAAGTTAGCCATTGGTTTTTTATTCAAAAATGTATTTAAGGCCTCAAGAAGGCTCAAGCAAGGTTGTTGAAAAAATATTGAAGAATCCCAAATCAATAAGCAACACTTTTCTTCTGCAAATTCTCTGATTTCTGTACTTTGTCATCTCTATACAACCTCGTACAACTCTTTTATGCTTTGAGATTCCTTGTATTATACTCTAACATTTTTTGAATCTCTTATGAACTTATTCTGAAGGCTTAACAACAATATTTGTGAGAGTTCTTATTGATTTCCTAAATCTAATTGGTAAAAACAAGTGAAGCATTGTTTTGTAATTTAATATTGTAAATGGCCATTCCCCTTACTGTTTGACCTTGTTACTTAGAGGAATGTCCTATCCAAATGTAGAATAGGAGTTTTTATGTCTTAGGAAGCAAAAATAAGTGAGTGGTTTGATTTGGAAGGATTCCCTAGGGCTAGGCAGTGCAAATTTCCTTTGAAAATGATGGTTATATGTAGGGTTTTGGTGAACCATGGATGGATTTGACTTGGTAATGCTATTGAATGTCTATACAGATCTATTTCAATGTGTTGGAAATAATTTTAAAGTTTGGGAAGCCCAGTATAGTGGAGATTCAGTAAAACCCTAGGTATTTGTAAGAAATTTGAGGGTTTCTTGGAATGGTGGTTTGGTGGACTTGAGATTGTGATCTAATTATGGAATCTATGGTTTTGATAGATAATTCAACTCTTTCAATTGCATTTTTTCAAAAATAAGAAGTTCAAAAGGTTCTTTGTTTGGAAAAGTAGGCTAATTCTAGTAGCCTTTTTGTAGGACAGTTTAATGTTTCTTAATGATGGCACAAAGAAACCAATTGAGATCATTTTTGGGATATGTCTTGGGGTCTATTGATAGTTTACATTGGTGTTTTTTTGTCCTTGGCATGACCTTCTCCAAAAGATAAGCCCATTTGTTGTGTTTTGAGGCTAGAAACCTCTTGTTGGGTGTTTTGGTAAAGTTAAGTGTTTTGTGTCAAGGGTAGATTTCCTTGGTTGAATTTTATCATTTGGAGTTGGAAAGTGTGTGTTCAGCACCCTGTATTGCATCAAAGTGGTATTAGACCATAGGGAAAAGATTCCTTGTGGTTGGTTTTTCAGGTTTGAAGAAGAAGGTGAAGAGTCAAGGTTGAAAGGATGCCTCCAAAAGGTGTTGGTGCTACAAGGGAACTGCAAGATTTAAAAGAGAAGCATGCTAAGATTCTAGAATCTCATAATGTAGTTTTGGCAAGGCTTGCTGCCTTGGAGACAAGGAAAAGGAGAGAAGTAAATGAAGAGAGTGAAACAAAAGAAGATGATGAAGAATATGAGGATGTTGATGAAGAATCGGACCCTGAAGATCAAAGGATGGTGAAGATGCTCAAAGCAATGAAAGGTGATTCTCATAAGGTAAAATTTGATCTTCCTATTTATAGTGGTAATTTAAATTAAGAATTACTTGATTGGATTGTTACTATGGATAAGTATTTTGAGAGTGAAGATATTTCAAAAGAACAAATGGTGAAGGTGGAAAAATAAAAGCTCAAAGTACATGCTCTTCTATGGTGGGACTAATGAGGTCATTGTAATCCTCATCATTTAATTTATCATTCCAAGGCGGTGTCCATGGCTGTATGCAAGAGAGAGTAGAAAACTTGCTTGACAATCAAGTCTACTTGCAAAAATAAATCTTATTTGCATGAAAGGGAACTAATCTTAAATCATATTTGCATGAAAGGAAATTTGCATGAAATGAAACTAATCTAAGTAACAATTGCATGAATTGAAAAGACTAAACTACTTGACACTTGCTGGAAATGAAAAGTCTTGCTTGAATTCAAATTTACTGTAGAAAGTTGGAAATACATTGTTGGTAAATGAAACTAGATCTATTCTATTTCCTTAGGCTGAAACAAACCTTTCTAATCCCCCTTCTTTTGATAAAATGATTACATTTCATTTATATAATTCATATTCTATATCAATCCACTAAGAATGTGGATCCAAGATCTTATTTTTGAGGGGTCGTTTATAAAACTTTAAGAAACTTGAAGTTGTTGTCCTCCATCACGACACTTTTGTCTCAGTCATTTTATGATGCTTACTACTCCTTCCCTACTACAAATCACACCAAATTTTCAAAATGGTTTTTAGATATTCAAATCTAGTTTCTATATCATTTTTTAATTTTTTAATTTCATTTAGAAACGAGGGAGATATCGCTGTTTTACTGAGACTGCATTTTTTACTATTTCCAAATGCCTGATTTTTATGAAGTCTTCAGTTCTCCACATGAATGAAGGAATTATTCTTCACTTTTCTTGCCAAAATAATTGATCATTAAAATTAATAACATGCTATAATCATGCAACAACATTTGAGTGATGTGGTAACTTGAGTTATCTTTGGTGGAAGAAGGAATCATGAAATGTAATCACTGTGAGAGATCTTTGAACTCAACATTAAACAAATACTCATCCCATTAATTTTGGAATGATTGATGCTCCATAATTTTGCATGAATTTAGGAGTGTGTTGGGGGTCTTCTCTATCTTCTCATTACTTCTTCAAATCCTTCTAAAGCTTTCAGGAGTTAATTGTCTCAAGTGTAGAGCTCTCTATTGCAATTGTCTAATGAAGCTTCTTCTTACCATGAGTCATTTAATAACTCATTTATCTGCATTATATCATATTAAACACTTCATGGAGACATATTAGAGGAAATTTGGATCACATTTAATTACTAAAAATAAATCAAACATTTACTTTATAGTCTACTTTAAACAAGCTAAAGAACTTTCAATCATCACTCAAATCCACTTTAACATTAATGCATTAAGAAGAAATAGATGATTTTCTTTGATAAAATATGGCAGAATTTATGGTCTCATCAGGGACTATGAACAAGCAGAGAGAAGAAAGCAAGGAAAATCAAGGATTACTTCATGGTACAAGATGGTGCAAAAGTTGAAGGGTAAGTTTCTTCCAAAAGATTATGAAGTTTAGTTGTATAAAAAGTTGCAAGGTTTAAAACAAAAAGATCTAGATGTCAAGACTTACACTGATGATTTTTACAAACTAAGCATAAGGTCTAGAAGGGATGAGAACAAGGCTAAAAAGGTGGCTAGATATCTAGGTGGTTTGAGATTTAATATACAAGATGAACTTGTTGTTGCTAACCCCAAATCTATTGAGGAATGCTTTCAATTAGGAATCAGGGTGGAGGAAAAACTTAAGAGGAGACAAGAGAAACCAGTGAGGGGAAGAAGTGGTACTAGTGCAAGAGGAAGAGGAGTAATTTCTACACCAAAGCAACCATTGGAAGAAAAAGAAGGAGCAAATAAAGGTAAAGAACAAGGTACTGATATTAGAGGTGGTTTTAGAGGTAGAGGAAGGTTTAGTGGTGGAAGAGATTCTAATGTTTTTGCAAGGAGATGTTATACTTGCAATGAATTTTGGCATCCTTCATGGAAGTGTCCTGAGGGTTGGTAGTTCATCAAGTGGTGAAAAGAGTATTGATAAGAGAGCACACTTGGTTCAAGAAGAGGAATGTGAGAACACAAGTTCAACAAATTTAAGAGTTGCTCCTGAAAGGGGGGAAATGTTGATGATGAGAAAGACAATATTGAAGGTAGCAAAAGAGGTAGAACCATTGCAAAGAAAGAGCCTCTTCAAGACTACTTGTAAATGCAAGAACAAGGTATGTAGAGTTGTCATTGATTCTGGCTCAACTAAAAACATGGTGTCTAGTGAGATGGTGAGTAAGTTAAATTTGGAAAAAAAATCCTCATGAGTTGCCTTATAAAGTGTCATGGTTAAGTGATGAACAATCTTTGTTAGTGACTGAAAGAGTAGTTGTTGATTTATAGATTGGGAGTTATAGTGATAGTGTTGTTTGTGATATTCTACCTATGGACTGTTGTCACCTACTCCTAGGTAGACCTTGGAAGTATGATAGGCATGCCATGTATGATGGTAGAGAGAATACCTACACCATAGTGAAAGATGGTTATTGTTTTGTGTTAACTCCACTTGTAGAAGATGTAAAGGGTAAATAAAAGGTAATTATGTGTGGGAGAAAAGAACCTCTAAATGTTGTGAGCAAAGACAAGAAGGTAGATCCTAATGTTGCTTCAAAGATTGAAGATGCAGGGACAATAGGGGTGAAGTAAAAATAGGGTTGAGACAAGGTTTGACAGTGAATAAGCAAGAGAGTGTTGTGGTATAACAAACAATTTGAAGGTGGAGAAACAAACAATTTGTGTAGGTATAGAAGTACAAAATCCTAATGTGACAATAACAGGGAAAGTTAATGGGACAATACAAATAAGGCAAGAAGAACAGGGCAATAAAGACAACTACAAGCAAGGAAATGACATAAGGAAGAGGAGAATACATGAAGTCACTAATCATTTTTTGTGTGCAGGTAAAAGTGTAGGGAAGCAATCAAGTTTTGAACAAAGAGTGGAGAGAAGGTAGACATTTGGTCTGAGCCTAAAAGCACAATCACTTTAAGGTGAAAGTATAGTTCAAAGTGCAGGGCAGTATGAAGAACAAAGCATGTTACAATGGCAAGAGTTTATGAACCAAAGGTATTTAAGTGAATCTTGGGAAAGTTGGTATCAACCTCAACTCATGTGGCATGAGTTTTTTCCCGTGGGGGTGTATGGTGCAAGAGCACCTACAACTTATCTTCAAAATTTGATCATTTGATGAAGAGTCATGATGAGTTTGAATGAGTCTAGGTTAGTTTAAAAAAAAATTCATGTTTAAATAAGGTCTAAAAGACCATTTTTCAATGTATTTGGGGTGGTATAGTGTCTTAGGAGTCAGGTTGTTAAAAACATTGCACAAAAATGCAAATAATGTCAAGTGCAAACAAAAGTTGTTAGAATGTAGTTTAGGGAATATGGGGGAGATTATCATTTTAAAAGATAGTTGAGGAAGTTAGCCATTTATTTTTTATTCAAAAAGGTATTTAAGGCCTCAAGAGGGCTTGAGCAAGGTTGTTGAAAAAATATTGAAGGATCCCAAATCAATAAGCAACACTTTTCTTCTACAAATTCTCTGATTTCTATACTTTGTCATCTTTGTACGACCCTGTACAACTATTTTATGCTTTGAGATTCCTTGTATTATGCTCTAACATGTTTTGAATCTCTTACGAACTTATTTTGAAGGCTTAACAACAATATTTGTGAGAGTTCTTATTTATTTCCTGAATCTGACTGGTAAAAACAAGTGAAGCACTGTTTTGTAATTTAATATTGTAAATGGTCATTCCCCTTACTGTTTGACCTTGTTACTCAAAGGAATGGATTTTCAAAAGGTAGAGTAGGATTTTTTATGTCTTAGGAAGCAAAAATAAGTGAGTGGTTTGATTTGGAAGGATTCCCTAGGGCTGGGCAGTGCAAATTTCCTTTGAAAATGATGGTTATATGTAGGGTTTTTGTGAACCATGGATGGATTTGACTTGGTAATGGTATTGAATGTTTGTACAAACCTATTTCAGTGTGTTGGAAACAATTTTAAAGTTAAGGAAGCCTAGTATAGTGGAGATTCAGTAAAACCCTAGGTATTTGTAAGAAATTTGAGGGTTTCTTGGAATGGTGGTCCGGTGGACTTGAGATTGTGATCTGATTATGGAATCTATGGTTTTGATAGACAATTCAACTCTGTCAAGTGTGTTTTGTCAAAAATAGAAGTTCAAAAGGTACTTTGTTTGGAAAAGTAGGTTAATTCTAGTAGCCTTTTTGTAGGGCAATTTAATGTTTCTTAATGATGGAACAAAGAAACCAGTTGAGATGCTTTTGGGAAATGTCTTGGGATTTGTTGAGAGTTTAAATTTGTGTTGTGTTGGCCTTGGTATGGCCTTCTCCAAAAGATAATCCCATTTGTTGTGTACCTCTTGTTGGGTGTTTTGGTAAAGTTAAGTGTTTTGTGTCAAGGGTAGATTTCCTTGGTTGAATTTTATCATTTGGAGTTGGAAAGTGTGTTTCACAACCCTATATTGCATCAAATACAACTTTGTAGTAGATGAAAGTGCACAAGGGATTAAGGAGTAGAATTGAAGGAAATTGTTTGTTTGATGACCAATGCCAGTGGATGGGATGATGCAAGATGATATGAGGATATTACAGTCTCGAGAGAGATGTATGGACATCATGCTAACCTTGTAGGGCTGACTAATAGATATTGATGAGGATTGGTTACATCTAATGGGTCTATATTATGTTTCATGAATGCCTCATATTCGATCCCATCGAGTGTTGATGACTGCATTAATAGAGTGGTGCCATAACGATACTAGCAATTTCCATTTGTCGATAAGGGAGGCCTCTATTACTCTGAACGATGTATGGCAGATCTTGTGACTCTCAATCTTTGGTGAGCTTGTGCAGTACAACCTCTATGATGCTAGACCAACTTTACGAAGGATATTTATGATGATGGATTTTCCCATCATGAGCGTAGAGTTGGATTTGGTTGTCAAGATGTGATAGTGGCTAGAGCTCTCAATTTTTACAACTTTGTTGATTACCAAGGCCTTGATGCTTGATAGGAGATCACACTAGTTTATCATAGGCTAGGAAGGAGTATTGGACTCAAGAATGTTGGCAAATGGGATAGTGTGTGATTGGTGTGCCTACACCCTGGTGGACCTGTATCGATAGATGCATTTGATTGTTTATAGGGATGGGAAAAGTTTGGGTGTGGGGATGACTCTATTGCATGTGTGGGCTTATGATCACTACATAGTCTAATGACTAGTATATGATAGGATGAGGGGTGATGGGAAGCTGTATGTATTTATGTATGGAGGATTCATATGACACCATCATATGGGGCGATTGGATCATCAACAATGGACCATAGGTGAGATGGATAATTTTACCTGCCATCCATACCTCAATTGCAAGGTATGGGAGGATGATCACCTCTACATGCCATACATGTAGAGGGTTCAGTACCTAATTGGGAGGACTTCTCAAATTATAAAGAGATATCTGTTTATATGGGTATTGAGATAGTTTGGATAGTAGTAAATAATGCCATAGATAGAGGAAATTTTTGCTTGAGTACTCCAGGAGAGGCTTGTATGGGGTAGGCATATAGAGTTTGATACTACATTTCAAAGCTAGTGAGATACTTCTACAATGGCATGGAATCCATGACCAAGGGTAGCAGATGTAGGGACTACACCTAAGTATGACACTTGGTGGGTTAGACATAGTTCTATTCATTTTACCATTCCATATGATCAATTGGCTATTATAGAGAGGAGTAGCAATGAGGGTAGCGGTAGTGGTAGTAGTGGAAGTGGGAGCGGTGATGCTAGTAGCAAAATTGATGGGATTGTGAGTAGCAGTGATGGGGATAGTGATGGGAGTGGAGGAGATGGGCAAGGTCACCAGGTGCAACAAGGGAGAGGAGACATGCTAGAATAGTTGCAAGCCTTGATTGTAGAGAGGGATTATCTCCAACAAGAGCGAGACCAAGCTTGACAGGAGAACCTACAAGTAGTTGGAGAGCAGGAAATGGAAAGAGTAGATGTGGCCTGATTATAGGGTTAGGTAGATGGTCAGGTGGTGGTCACAACAATGGAGCGAGACTTGCTCTGAGTAGAGAGGGATGTAGCGATGGCAGAGGTTTCCTACTTACAAGCACTGGTGAATGGAGGTGGGGGAGGGGATCAAGGAGGAGATGGTGGGGGATAGATGGAAACAATCATTGTGGAGCAAGATCAGCTTCGAGTAGACGTAGCCAAGTTGAGGTAGGAGCAGGATACAACTTTCCAATTTGTGGGTGGTGATGGGTTATCATTGTTGCGATATGTGTCACAACCATAAGGTATTGTTGATACATAAGGTATTGTTTAGCTAAAAATGATGAGGAGGGTGTGGGGGATCCACCCCAGCTAGGGGTCCAGGGGGGCAACACCCTCAGAAGCCAAATTTTATATACACTTTATTATTGTAAATATGTACTGTTCATCATTATGTCTCATATTTGATGACCGATATTTTATTAGCTTGACTTTCCCTAGAAGGAAACCCTATTTTATGAGGGCATTGTATTATGAATGTGTATTGCGATGTATTCTAAGAGTTTGATAGCAGTCGTGTTGCCTCTAGATCTCTAAGTGGTGATACTCTTGTGAGAAGCTTGCTCTGCAAGTATATTGTAATCTTTGTGATTTCTAAATAATATATTGGGAGACTTTTGGAGTGTGGGGTTTTTCTCCTGAAATGGTTTTCCCCACGTAAATTACTATGTTGTGGTATGCATGATATTTATGTCTATTTCTATTTAAGTTTTTGTAATTGTTAAAGATCTATAAAAGTTTTGAATTATTCTCCTCTCAAGATTAGTGTAGGAAGTTGTTCCGCTACCTTAGCTTCCTTACAATCATATGCATTTTCAAAGGTTTCCATAGCTTCTAGGGAGGTAGAGCGGTGGAGGAGACTATATGAGGAGGTCGTCTCAGCAAAACAAAGGGTGGATAGTGTGTCGAATAGCAATAGGTCCCATAGGCCAGCAAGATCAAGACCCTTAGTTAGCATGGAGCCCCCACAACAGCCACAACGAGGTCCACAAACACCTCCTAGTTCACTACATATGCCAACTCAATCATATGTGGGTAGTACAGGGTAGCTCCTTATATAGGATGACTATGACTTTTTAGATTTTTTCCCTAGATGGGTTTGAATTGTGTACACACGAGAGACTTTTGTTCATGTTATATCATGACATTATATTATTTTGATATATATGATATGATGGATTTGACATATGATTTATGCAAATGGTGATGTGGCATATATGTGTATGGAAATTTTATTATGGCAGTGTGTAGACATCAAAAAATTGTCCTCTTACGATACCTTGTCACAACATTGCATCATTTAGACATCTTGTATCATGTTTTGCCCTAGGGACCCATGTCATCATCTAATTAGTTAAATAAATCTTATTTATTTGACTAATTTCATTCATCCCCTTCCTAGGCATAATTCATAAATTTCTCTAATGTAAATTAAATAATTTATATTATTTAATTAATTCATTCATAATCCATCCATTTCTCTAATGTTAATTAAATAATTTGTTATTTAATTAATTAATTCATAATCCATCCATTTCTCTAATGTTAATTAAATAATTTATATTATTTAATTAATTCATTCATAATCTATCCATTCCTCTAAATGTTAATTAGATAATTTATATTATTTAATTAATGAAATCATAAATTCAATGCTAATTAAATAAATCCAAAATTTATTTAATTAATAAAATCCTAAAAAGATCTTCTCGATTTCTTTCCAAAACTGAACTTGTGTGCATCTAATTAATTTATTTAATTAGATAATTCATCAATTATCCTTCTCATCTTTTTCAGGATTTATTCCTTTAAAAGAGAATCAAAATATTTTTATCTTTTTGAAATCTTATCTCATCTCATTTTATTTTCTCTTTTGTCAAAAATCAAATCCTTATCAATCTTATCAAATCTTATCTCTGTCCACATCGAAAATCTATAAATCAAACCTTTCACAAGCCATTTGGGGTGATCTTCTTCAGACATCTTCATTCTGTCAAAATCATTCCTCCATCTTTCATCCATTTCTATCATTCTCCATTTGTCATCATATCAAGTCGTTACGCTGCAATAGTGAGCAATCAACATTCCTCCTCTATTGTCAACCCTTCGAAATCTTGCATCCTGGTGCAGGTGGAGAAGAGCAATGGAGATAAATCGAGTTGGCACAGAGATTAGTTTGCATTTGTGCTTCTTATTGTGATTTTTGTGTTTGTTTCATACTCTATTGTGCTTGATAGGGTTTATTTAGATTACTATTTTCATTACACTAAATCTAATTGATTTTCCCCTATCTACATTTGGCGCCCACCGTGGGGCCTATGCCCCAATTTTGACATTTTCTTGCAGAGCATTCTGACATTAACATTTGTTGAACCTGACATCTCTAGCACATGGGTCTTTGATCGACTGCCTGGTTTCATTGGCTTTTCGTGGCTAATCATTTGTGGTTGCAGATTTGATCTTGCAAGTTTATTTCCTTTTAAATCTTGTTGCAGGTGTAACAATATTATTTTTTTGTTTCCCGGTAATCATTGCTTGCAATATTACACATCAGTCACTAAGTGTGTGTATTTGGAGTTATTTTGCTCACCTGCTACATGGAAATTTGAGGTGTTTGTAGGTCATAAGGGGCATGCTCAGCCACTGTGGCCCGTGCTTCATTATTGGATGTCTATTCACTTATTCAAAGTTGCAAATTAACCTTTGCAGGCTGCGATAGGGTCTGAGAGAGGCAATTTTAATCACCTTCTTGTGGATTAGTTTCTTGTTTCCACAACCGATGTCACCCAATATCTATCATCACTTTGTGCAGTCAGTTTTGGAGTAGCATGATAGAGTTGGGTGGTTTTGCGAAGCCCTTATTTTCCTTATCACTACTTTCAGCCTTCTTTATCTTAGTCGCCCATTACACTTAGACCTTGATCTCATAGGCCTCTTGCATACTCTTGAACCCTGCAAACAATTATCCATCACCTACATTTGATGACCCCACTCTGTCAAACCTCTCCTCCACCCTTTCGACTGCCACTTGCTACCGGTCAACTCTTGTTCACCCTGTCGAATGGATCCATCGCAGTTTTAAAGCCCTATTGATGTCACTTGTCAGCGATGTTGAATCTGATTGGAGCTTGTTCATAGATCCTACACCCTTCACCCATCACCCATTGCTAAACCTTCACCCTACCGTCATATAACATTTTGTTGCATCTTCTATCATCTCTTCCCTCAGTCACCTGTTTGGAACCTCTCATTGACACTTATGCATCTGTCAGTCCCCTCTAAATCCTAAATCTCAGTCCTCAACATTCAATCCCTACATCGACGTCCTATCTACTCACATCAACATCATTGAAGCTTTTTTTCAGGGTTTCTTCACTACATTGACCATCTTTACTCTCTCCATCGGCAGCCTGAATGGTCTAGGAAATGATCTACCATCAACATCTTTTACCGTCTATAATAAGTGCCATGCAATGTATAATTAGCGATTTCTTAGATTAATTTTAGCTTTAATTTAGTTTATGATTTTTTATTTATTTTAGTTTTAGTATTAATTTAGATTTAAACTTTTTAGATTTTAATTAGATTTCATTTAGATTTTAACTTAGATTTTGAATTAGATTTAAATTAGATTCTTAATTAGAGTTAATCTTAATTTAGTTTTAACCTTTTAGATTTAATTTTAAATTTAGATTATTACTAATTTTATTTAGATTATTTCTAATTTAGTTTAGATTTCTTTTAGTTAATAATTTAGTTTAGATTTTAAGCTTCCTTAGGTTCTAATTTAAGGTTCTCAATTTAGTTTAGTTTTAATTTTCTAAGTTAGTTTAGTTTCTAATTTTTTTAGTTAATTTTATTAGATTTATAACAGACTGCATGTGTTGGGATCTAATCACACTTTTTCTTGCACATTTGTGTTTCTTCTTGTCTTGGTGACTTTTCAGAGATTGGAGCTGGAACAACGTTGATATCAGTCCTACACATCAAATTGGAAAGTGAATAATCAGGTGCATACATTCTAATCATTCATTTTTCATTGATCATTGCTTGTCACACATTTCAATTCGGAGCATAAAATCAATCTTGATTGATCACATATTTGACATTGGTTTAAAATGAATCTTTTCATCAATCACATATCGAAAATTGGGTCTAAAATTAACCATTGTCTTCCTACACATTTGATTTGGGATCTAAAAAGAACGAGTGCTTCATTGCTTTCTTGCACACATTTCCTTTCTAAGGGTCAATTAACAATTGTGAGTGTGAATCAAGTGTGTGTGTGATCACAAACACCTCACTTGGTTTGCTTTTGTCAAACCCTTTCTAGGAGGCCTGCTAGGGGATTTCATCACCCCTGGGGACGACCTCAATCGAAGTGTGAATCGAAAGACACGCTTGTTTGGGAGTTGAAATCTTGTCACTCTAAGCTAAGCCCCAAAGAACTTTATACCTTTGGGAAGTGAAGGTGAAGGGTGGGTTACCCCTTTCTCCCAGCTTATTGGAAGATTTTCTTTCAAATTATCCTTAGTCAACCTTGTGCAGACTAGCTTGAGACCTAATTGGCCATACCCCACTTGACTAGTCATAGGGCTTGTTGATGTGTCTTCCATGTGTGATTGTTTAATAATCATCATCACATTCATAATTTCAAATTCAAACTTTCTTATGTGTCTTGTGTGTGTGATTCATGTGTGTGCATGTGTGATCATTCATTTAAACATTGCCAAATCAAGCTAAACACCAAACACATAAAGACAAGTCACTCTACACATTCTTCCAACACATTCACATCCTATCCATTTCATCCTAATCAATCAAGTCATCCAATCTTATCATTCCACATCATCACCATCACCAACCCAGTCCTAGTCACCACTTGTCAAAATGGTCATAATCACAAACAGGCCCAATCCTAATCATAAGCCCAAAATCATAATCCAAGGGGGCTATCCCTCTAGGCCAAATCATGAGACAAAACCTAAGCCCGAAGTCATAATTCAAGGAGTCTCTTTCTCTAGTTCAAATCATGAAACAAAACCAAAACATAAAATCATACTTTGAGGGGCTTCTCCTACCACGTCTACTAATTACATGAACAGTGTTACATACTTTGAGGAACAAATTGATGTGCAAGAGCTTACACACATGTGTGACACCATTCCCACATTCAAACACAAATCCCTAGCATCCCAACTTCAAAACCTCCTTCAGACACTTCACCAAATACACCAACCCCTAGACCATCAAACTATACAAAGCCTTCAAACCCTCTTCCAAAATTTTCAACAAACTAAATCACCTCAAATCCAACACCTCCTAGCTCAAGCTAATCAATTCATTTCCACTTTTAAAACCCAACACCCACAACATCATCCCCTATCCATTCATTATCAACCAATGCCACCTCAACCTTATGTTTCATCCCCTTCCACCTCATACCAATCTAATCCATCCACTTCTTCGCATGTCAATGCCACATCAACCTATCAAGCCACATCATGACAAACACATGTAACTTTAAGTTCTACCTTGCAACAAGGCCAAACTTCTTCATGTTCTAATGCAACCATTGACAAGGGGAATACCAATCTAGCGCATGCACCCTATAACTTTATCATACCATCATCCAATCAAAATCAAAATCCTAAGTCAATACCTTCCACCCCTACACCTCCAAGGGATGTGACCCAAGGGCCACAAGCAAGGAATCAATTGTTGCCATGTCATTCAACACATATACTCAAAAATACAAAAGAGTCCTCAAACATCATGCCAAGTCCTTCAAGCCAACCATATCATCCACAACCTTGTGAGTCAATTCAAGAGTCTCCTCTCTTAAGTCCAAGTCACCCTCTATCATTCTCCTATGTTGTTGACCATCAAGAACATGACAAGTCTCTCCATGAGAAATCCCCTTCCACCTCCATTCCAATAAGTCATGAGGTATTTCAAGAGCACAATCCTAAACACGTGGAAACATTACCCCCTCATCCACATAAAGATAAACACCCTCCCAATGATTCCATTCATAACATACCTAATATTGTTCATGATCAATCTTCCATCTTTGATCAAGACACCTTTTATGATCAAGAAGACCATGATGATCCTCTTATCCAACTTTATGCATTCCATGGTCAAGAGCTTTCCACCTCACCCATCCATGATACACAAAAATCCACTGCCCTTGATGAGACATATTCCTCCCAAGAAAATATAGAAGATCAAACAAATATCTTGGATCTATGTGAACACAATGCTCATCAATATCCTAATGATCCTCCATCACCCACTATGGACACCATTGCAAGTCCTCCATCCTGTCCTATTGGTCTCTCCACCCTCATTCATGAATGTTCCTCCTTAGAACAACAACAACCATTATCTTCCCTTGCTTCATTTTCTCCATCCAATACAGAACTTGTGTCTAGTACACCTATTCCCATTATCCATTGCACACCCCAAAACATGAACCTCCAAGGTAAAAGTCTAGACCTTCATGAACAAGGTATTTTGGAGCCTACACATGTCCAAGTCCCTCCACGCTCTTATGGCCTTGGACCTACACCCCAAGGACAACAACCTAAAGATGTTGGTACTTCCTCCATGCATCCTAAGTCCACTTTCCATCATAAAGCATATCGTATCCCCAAAACATATGTTGCCATCCCTCCTCCATCATCTTACAAATGTCCAAAGCATGTGACCATACACCTCCCACCATCAAATTTTCCACCATTGCTTCCAACTCCTAATATCCCTCCATCTAATCTACCTCCACTTCTCCCAACACCTAATATCCCCATTATCCAATCCCCTTATCCCTCCATCCATAAATACCCTAACATTCCTAATCATGACCAACAAATGCAGACATTGTATAAAAATGAAGCTTCCACCCATTCCACCATACCCATGGGATTCAAAAGTAATAATTTCAATGCCTCTACCTATAAAGTAAAAAATCCCAAGGGTTCTCGTACCTTAGGACATCAATACAAAAATTCAAAGCAAAATCTATCTAAAAAGTTATATAAGCCCATACCTCCAAAAGTAAAGGCCAAAACTAAAATGGTTTGGGTACCAAAGAAAAAAGAAATCAAGTCAAATAAGGCATTCACATCACAAAAATCCCAACTATCCACTTCCATCCCACATTCCCATTCCATTCAAAAGTCTCAAATTCCTAAAACCCACAAGCAAAATAAAAATCATAAAAATACTAAGTCTATGTGGGTACCAAAAGCACTACACCCTCCACCTCCTAAGCAAACATATCTATTGCTTCCTACACCCCATCCACATCAAAAGCTTCAACGTTTATCACAATGTGTGCAACCACTGGTCATGGTTCCTTTCCATTTCACACCAATTCCACATACCTCCATCTCCCCACCCTTCACTCATTATCCCACATATCTCCCCCATCATCTTCCTATGGTCCATTCTTTTGGCTAAGCCTCCCCATTTATCCCTTCCATAAGTCCCATATAATACCTATCATCTTCCCTACATAATCCATTATTGTCCTCCATAATCCACATCATAATCCATCATCTACCTACTCCATCTCCCTTTCATGTCCTCCCTTACCAACATCTATGAGCATAATGACATTTGACATGGTCCATGCGATGACATCCATCTCTAGTGGGATTATCACCTTTCATGCAACTAGACACTTGAGTCCCTCCTATCCAAAAGTCAAAAATTCAAAAAGTCAAAAAGTCAAAAAAAAGTAAAGAGAAATCCCTTCGTCCAATGGTGAAAACCTAGCAAATAGGCACCCTGGATAAGTACCATGATGAAAACCTAACAAATAGGCGTCATGTGTAGGTTGATCTTCTATGTCACTTACACTTGGGGGCACAATGTCTTATCTATCCAACCTATCATTTTCAAGTCATACCATTTCCATCCTACCTATCATATTGAGTCCATTTATCCACTCTTCTTCTTTTGATCTTGATGAAGATATAGGGGAAAAATGTTGAAACATGCTTTGGATATCTTTTGACATACCTCATCTTTCTAAACAAGTCTACCATTATCCTATTGTCATAAGCTTTGTCATGAAAAATCCTAAGTATTGTACCTAGAATGGGGCATGTTATTCCTATGAGACATAGTGTTTGGAGATCACATCCTTGCTCTCTTGTGATGCATACATCCATACCATCCATCCATATAACATGAGTCCTTTTCCCATCACCCACCCTTTCGTCCAGCAATCCCATTTATCTCCTTACACCTAGACTTGGTTTTCCCCTTGTCATTGGTATCTAGGACAAAGGATACTCAAATTTTAATCATTTGACACCTCCAAACATGTCAAAAATCCAAAAATAAATAAAAACATCTCAAAAATCCAAAAAAATAAAAACATCTCAAAAGTCCAAAAAAATCAAAACATCTCAAAAATCCAAAAAAATAAAAAAATCTCAAAAGTCCAAAAATCAAAACATCTCAAAAAGTCAGAAAAAAATCAAAACATTTCAAAGTCCAAAAAAATTAAAAAACATCTCAAAAGTCCAAAAAATCAAAACATTTCAAAAGTCCAAAAAAATTAAATCATTTCAAAAGTCCCAAAACAATCAAAACATCTCAAAAATCCACAAAAATCAAAATATCCCCAAAAATACAAAAAAATTTAAATAGCCAACAAAAATCCAAGCAATAATCTAAATGAAAGTCAAACCTCAATCCATACCAATCAAGTCAATCAATCTTGTCAAATTATCCAATCACATTCTTTGGTCCTAATCCTAATCTTGTTGTAAACCAAATCAACTAGTCAATCAATCAATTATCATCATCCTTGTGTTGCTCTAGGGACATGTCACTCCCCACAATGACAACACTATCATCATCATCAATCAATCAATCAATCAACGGTTTACAGCTTGATAGGGGCAATACCTTGTTTGTTTTTGTATCATTTGTGCATGCTTGCTTGCTTGTGTGTGTTGTCATTTTTATCTTGCATTTGTATTAAATCCATATCATTCCAGCTAATATTCATATATTGTGTATGTTGGAGTAACTTTTTGCACTATCCTTTGCATCTAAGGTCACATCATACCTTTTGTGCATTAGGACTTTAATGCTCTAAGTCTACTTCCTCATACGTCTAGACAAAGTTGTATTTTGCTGGGGCATGAGACACATCGTCACCTTGGTCCATATATCTTGGTGCATAATGTCTAGTGCTATATCAAACATCATGGTTGCTCACCTTCATTGCAGCATAATGTATCATTCATCTCCTCCATCCACTTTCTATCTTGCATCATTCATCTTGTCTATCCTTATCATTTCATTTCAAGAGCCTACCCATGTTTGTTCAACCCGCCAATCCTCTCGAGGGGGCATCATCATTCCATCATCATTCTATCTTTCTATCATTATCCATTTTCCTCTATCCATACCTTAACTTCTTTGAAATGATGTTACTCGACACAAATCTCATCATCTCGAACATCATCTCAAAGAGGGGCAAAATGTAGACATCAAAAAATTGTCCTCTTATGATACCTTGTCACAATATCGCATCATTTAGACATCTTGTATCATGTTTTTCCCTAGGGACCCATGTCATCATCTAATTAGTTAAATAAATGTTATTTATTTGACTAATTTCATTCATCCCCTTCCTAGGCATAATTCATAAATTTCTCTAATGCAAATTAAATAATTTATATTATTTAATTAATTAATTTATAATCCATCCATTTATCTAATGTTAATTAAATAATTTATATTATTTAATTAATTAATTCATAATCTAGCCATTCCTCTAATGTTAATTAAATAATTTATATTATTTAATTAATGAAATCATAAATTCAATGCTAATTAAATAAATCCAAAATTTATTTAATTCATAAAATCCTAAAATGATCTTCTCGCTTTCCAAAACTGAACTCATGTGCATCTAATTAATTTATTTAATTAGATAATTCATCAATTATCCTTCTCATCTTTTTTAGGATTTATTTCCTTTAAAAGAGAATCAAAATCTTTCTATCTTTTTGAAATCTTATCTCATCTCATTTTATTTCCTCTTTTGTCAAAAATCAAATCCTTATCAATCTTATCAAATCTTATCTCTGTCCACATCGAAAATCTATAAATCAAACCTTTCAAAATCCATTTGGGGGGATCTTCTTCGGACATCCTCATTCTGTCAAAATCATTCCTCCTCTATTGTCAACCCTTCAAAATCTTGCATCCTGGTGCAGGTGGAGAAGAGCAATGGAGATAAATTGAGTTGGTGCAAAGATCGGTTTGCATTTGTGCTTCTTATTGTGATTTTCATGTTTGTTTTGTACTCTATTGTGCTTGATAGGGTTTATTTAGATTACTGTTTTCATTACACTAAATCTCATTGATTTTCCCCTATCTACATAGTGCATATGATGTTGTCATGTTTTATGTAGGTTGGTTATATTGTATATGGTTATGATTATGCGTGTGATATGGTTATGATGTGATGATTTGTGGTTACATTTTTATGATGATACATGGTTTATGATTATGGTTTTTATGTTTTTTACGATTGCGATTATGATGTTCATATGGAATAATAAATTAGTGGATATATGCATAATGTAAAATCTAATAATGGTTATATGTAAAATGGATGCATGCGTATGATGGATAAATTTAATGGATATGTGATGAACATAAATGGGTTAATGCATTAATGGATATGTTTATGTGTAATGGGTTAATGGATACATGAATGTGTGGATGGATTAGTATATGTGTAAGATGAATATATGCATGATGAAGCAATGGATAATGGATTTAATGGATGCATGGATGTATGATGGATATAATATATGAATGATAATGATTTTATTTATGTATATGATTATGTGTGGATTATAATGTTCAATGGAAATGAACTTTTATTATGGTTATGATATGTATGTTAATGATGTGTATGATGTATGCATAATGATTAATGCGTGAATGATTTATGATAATAAATGTGAATTCTTAAATGTCTAATGTGAATAATAGTGGTAATGGATGGCACAAATGTTCTAGAAAGGGGAATAAAATCTAAACATACTTGGTTTAGGAAATGAGATATTTCTTAACCAAGGTTGTTTGTAATGTTAGGGGTTTCAAAATAGTTTTACCTCTCTTAGTCATTATTTGATCATGATGAATGATGGATGTGCAAATGACAATGTGGAATGAAATGTATGATTATGAAAAAGGAAAAACTATGAGGGTACCCCTAGGTAATGCATAATGTTTTATTTTTTTGTGTCATGATACAAAATATTGTTTGGTCTCGGTATGTAGGGGAGGATGTATGGGGGAAGTAGGTTAGGTGGGATGAAGAATATAGGAATCATGGGGATAAAGGGATATGAAGAAATGGGTTGGAATTATGTTGAAAAAATGTGGTGAGAAATCCTTAAGTTTGATATAGAAAAGGACATTGTGCTCTAGTGGTATAAATGACCAAAGATGTGATCATGTTCTTTGCATGGACTTAGACTCACAAAACACACCAAAAAAAAAAGATTGTACCATATCACATAATTATCTCTAATAACCTTAGTGGACCATAGAGGGGTTATATTGTGAACTTGAATGTTTTATCCACCTCTAGATAAGGTACCAACTATCATTAGTGAGTTAGGGTAATCACAAACATACCATACAAAAATGACCAATTCCTACTTCACACTTTGTCCTTGACACACCAAGATATAAAAAGATCTAGGTGACCTTGGCTAGGTGACTCCATAGGCTCAAAAATCATAAAGATAAATCCAGAAAGGAAAAGCTAAATATCTTGCCAAAGGTAGGACTAATAGATGTTGATGTCAGACCAAGGAAGGACTCATCCTATCAGGAAAAGATGGGTGAGATTGTGATGGATAGCAAGGGAAGTGGAAAGACTTTAAGGATCCCATTGATGCTTTGGAATTAGCGTTCTAATGTAGGCATGCTTTTCATTTTTTTTCTTTGTTTGTCCAAGGGTGACATGGGTGATCGTTTGGGTTGATGAAACTTTATTATGGGTGGAATTTGATTATAGTATGGATGTGTTTTTTTTATGTTATGAGCAACTAGGCACAACAAGACCACTTCCCACTACACATGAAGGGGTGGAATGGGAATGGTACATGGATTTTATTATGTAGGTTGGTGAGAGAGGTGATAATCATGTAAACTATCTAATCTATCATGACATAATTATAAGTGTTAGTCAAATGACAACAAAGGAGTTATGGGTGTATGATAGGTTAGGAATATGGTAGAGAAATCTCTCTAGTTATTAAATTAGGGGAAGTGTGACGTGTTCAAAGCCATAGTTGGAGGGGAAATCGACGAATGCATTGTGGATGGTAAAAAAGTGACCTAATAGATGGTGGATACATGACCCTACACGTGACACTTGTTTGCAAATTTTTCACCATGTTACTTGCCCAAGGTGCCACAAAGTGGTTTTCACCATTGGATGGATGATTTCTCTTTACTATTTTTGTATTTTTTAAAAAAAATTGGTTCTTCTTAAGTGAATAATATTCATGGGATATTAAATGGGTTCTCCCTCCATGGTGGCTAATTGATATGCCTCTTATCCATATTTTTTTGTAACAATGTAAGGGCCTAGCCAATTAGGTTCAAACTTTCCCTTCTTTTCTCGCTCCTACAAATTACATTGATTCTCTTTAAGGATTAGGTCTCCAATGGAAAATTATCTTGGCTTGGTCTTTTTGTTATAATTTTTGAGGAGTTTGTTCTAATATGATCTAAGATGATTGAGGGTATTTAAGTTTTTTTCATCTAGGAGCTCCAACTGGTGAAGGTTTTCTACTCGAGAATCTTCATCGTCAATAAGGTGTTGCAGAGAAATTCTCAGTGATGGGAGTTCAACCTCAATTGGCAAGATAGCTTCAGCACCATATTCCAAGGAATGGGGTGTAGCTCCAATGGGTGTGAAAAAAAATAGTTTGGTAAGCCCACAAGGTAGGATTGAGTTGTAAATTTCAATCTTGACTAGCTTCATTGATTGTTTCTTTAAAATTTTAAGAATTATTTTATTTGTGGCCTCAGTCTGGCTATTTCCTTGTGGATAATATGGAGTGGAGAAATGAAGTTTGGTGTGGAATTTTTGACATAGGTTACATAAATCTTGGTTCTTAAAGGGACACCCATTTTCTATGATGATGGAGGTGGGAATATCAAAACGACAAATGATGTAATGGAGTATGAGTTAGGAAATTTTTTTCCCTATAACATAGGTCATAGGTATAACTTTGACCCACTAAGGAAAATAATTATTGATGGTTATTATAAATTTTTAACCATTTGGTGAAGTAGGATGTATCTTGCCAATGAGGTATAACCCCCATCATGAGAAATGCCATGTAGTAACAATAGGTTGTAATTCCTATGATGGTTCATGAATCAAATCATCGTGTTGCTAACAAGGCTTACAAAAATTTTCCATGTTATTTGCATCTTGTTCTATTATGGGCCAATAATATCTAGTATGCAAAAACTTCTTGACTAACAATGGTCCACTAGAATGGGCCCTACAAATACCTTGATGCATTTCATTTAGGAAATTTTGAGCTTCTTCTAAATCCAAGCATCTTAGGAGGGTACCATCGAAAGAATGACGGTAAAGAGTATCTCCAAGGAGAGTGAAATATGATGTTTTCAAATGAAATATTATCATCATGAGGATGAGAGATTAGGTGGGATGGTGTTATTATGTAGGTATTTGTATATGTCTTGATACCAAGGAGAATTGGGACCAACAATATCACAAATCATTTTAGATTCAGGCATATCATAAACAGGAACAATTGTTTTTTCAATTAGGAACTCATATAGTTGACTATTTTGCGAGACATCAATGGGGGAACAAATGGTAGCCGTGGAATTTGTTGCTTTGTTTTTTATTCTAGGTATCTAATCAAACTAGATTTGCATTAAGTACTCTTTGAAGCTGTTCATCATACACTTGTAGGGTAATAAATTGTCATCTTTTGTCTAATATTCATCATTTACTTGTTTAATGACCAATTGAGAGTCACTACAAACCTGTAGTTTTGGAATTTTCCATTGGATGACAAGCTTTAATCCTATTATCAATGCCTCATTCTTCTATATTATTTGTGCAAGGAAATGTGATTTTGTAGGACTTAGTGATACAATCTCCTTGGGGTGTAAAAAAGAAATCCTAGCCCTTGAGCCATATTGTGTAAAATATCCATCAAAATATAGATTCCACCATGTGCCTTATTCTATAGTCAAAATATTCTCATCAGGGAATTCAGTCAATAGTGGATGATTATTTAGCAGAGGGGCTTCAACAAGCTGATCAACGACTACCTATCCTTTGATGGATTTTCTATCTACATACTCAATGTAAAATTCACTTAGAACCATTATCCATTTAGCCATTCTTCTTGTGAGAGTTGCTTTTGAGAGTAGGTACTTTAATGGATCCAATTTAGAAATGAGCCAATTTTTATGATTAATCATGTAATGTCATAATTTATTAACACAAAAAGCTACTGCCAAACATGCTCACTCTATTGGAGAATAGTTCAACTCACATCGTACTTGCGAGATATGTAGTATATACCCCTTTCTTTTCCTTTATCATTGTGGTGATCCAATAATGCCCCCAGTGCCACTTGAGTAGGTGATATATAAAAAATGAGTGGTTTATCTGGTTTTGGTGGCACTTGGACTAGTGGTGATGCAAGATAATCCTTAAGTTGTTGGAAGACTTGTTGGAAATTGTTATCCCATTTCAATGTAATATTCTTTCAAAGTAGGTGGGAAAATAGTTGACATTTGTTGGCCAACTATGCAATGAAATTTTTTGGTGGAGGCATTTCCATAATTTCTTTTACTTTGGTTGGATCCACTTCAATACCTTGGAAGGAGACAATAAACCCCAAGAGTTTTCCAAATGTGACACCAAACAAACATTTCTTGGGATTAAGGCATAATTTTTATTTTTCTAGTTGATCAAATATTTTCTCTAATACTTCAATGTGTCCTCTTTTTTTTAGATTTCCCTAGAAGTCTTCCATGATATCATGTAGCATGTCATGAAAAATAGCAATCTTTATTCTCTAATATGTAGCTCATGTGTTCTTCAATCTGAAATACATTACTTGATAACAAAATGTTCCCTAAGGAGATATGAAGTTTGTCTTGAATGTTGGCCTTCTTCTACAATTCAGATTTGATTATAGCCTGAAAACCCATCCATAAGGGATCACATTTTATGTCCTGCTATGAGATCTACGATAATGTCAATGTTTGGTAGTGTGAAATCATCTTTTGGATAGGATTTTTTGAGATCTCTAAAGTTGGTGCATGTTCATAAGCCACCAATGGGTTTAGCAACCGGTACAATGTTAGAGACCCACTTTGGATAATCAATAGGCTTGATGAATCCAACTTCTAGGAGTTCTTGCAATTCTACTTTTACCAAGAGAGCAATTTGAGGATGCATCTTTCTGATTTTTTTCTTAACAAGCTTTACATCAGGATATACTACTAAATGGTGTACCACAAGAGATGGATCAAGGCCTTGCATGTTTGCATATGTCTAGGTGAAGTTAATGGATCTTCTTTTGAGGAAATATACCAATTTCTAATTAATTCCATCTTTAATTATTTTCTAATTTAAGTGTTTTTAGGCTCTTTACTTGTTCCAAAATTAATGTCTTCTATGTCTTCAATCAACACTATAGATGTCTCCTGGTGTCTGGGAATCGAATCAAGTGCCCATCCTCTAGTACCTCAAGGAGGTTTTCATTAGAGGATATGCCTTTTGTTTTTATTTTCTTGATCCAAAAGTGCCTCATTGATGTTTTCTCTAAGGGATCATTCTTTTTTTGTGATTGAGGCAAATGATTTACTCCCAAAAATAAGCACCTCTATGCAACTTTATTTGATGTTCTTTCTTTTGATCCCCTGAGGATATGTAGTCACAGACTCCCATGATTTCTACTATTGCTTCATCATCTTAGAATGTATCTAGCATGGGAGGTCCCTACTGGTTCCAAACAATTAATTCAAGATATACAAGAGGGAGATCAATGGATGATATTATGGTATATATATGGTCTATTTCAAAAAAATTAGCAATGGTCTGATGGGATTCTTCGATGACATCTTCCTGAGAGCTTTGATCAGTAGAAGTCTTACCACCTTTTGTCATGAGTGCCTTGAGGTCTTATGGTTACTAAATCAGTGGTGTGAAAGCCAAGTCCTTGATGATATTTTTACTCTCGTAAATAAATGGGTTCTATTATTCCTTTCTCTTGTGCTCCTAATCCTTTTCCCTTATAGCTCATGTGTTCACACAAATCATGCCCTTTAGGATATTAGTAGATCTCAAGAGCAGGTGATGGTTGGTCATCTTCTTCCTTTTATAGCCATGAGGAGATGTCCAAAATTTGGTCTTCTTTGTCTAACAATCCCCACTTATTAAAATTATTTGAAGTTTTCTTTTGATTTCAAGTTAATCACTCGACCATATGATCATGGAAAAGTAGGGAGTTGTCCTATGTAGAAGGAATTTTGGATTGTATACTCCCCATGTCCTTTTTTGGTCTCCTTGACCTTGATCTTAGGGGTAGATTATGGAATGGATGAGGATTTTAATGTAGATGGATCGAGGTAATTGGATGAGGTTAATGCAGCGTCATTGATGGGACAATGATGGTAGCTCTTGTATTTTATTTCCAACATTTTTCAATATTGGAATGGTTGTGGATCAATGGGAATGGTGACTTCCCTACCATTGTGTAGGAATTTTAAGCATTGATGGTAGGTGTAGGGGATGGTTTGCATAAAATGTATCCATGGGAATCCAAGGAGGATGTTATATGGAAGATATAGGTCAAGGAAATGACATGGAGTTTTCATAATGGTTGGGCCAACTTGAATAGGAAACTTTACAGTACCTTTTGATTCTCTTTATGTATTGTCATATGCCTTTATTTTTATCTTCTTTTGGGGATTGATGACATCTTTTGAATAGACTAGTTGCTCTACTAATTTTAAAGTACATAGATTGAGTCTTGACTCACCATCTATTAGAACTCTTGTAATGTTATGCTTATGTACAGTGGCCTCAATGTGTAATGGTTTATTATGAGGTATGTCAGAGTGGGGGTATTTGTTGGTGAACGTTAGATGTTGTGTGGATGATAGATGTCCAATTATGGCTTGGAACTGGTTAACATTTATATCGCTTGGTACTCTAGATTCTTGGAGAGCTTTAGAAGAGCTTCTTTATGCATGGGTGAAGTGTGAAGGAGTTCCAAGATAGATATTTGTGATGGTGTTTTACCAAGGTTTTCAATGATGTTATATTTATTAGTGGTAGATGAAGTGGGTGATGAAGATGATGCTCCTTGTATTGTCACTTGGCCATGATGGGTAGTGACAACACAATTAGGTACCTTGATGGTTATGGTATTACATTCCTCAATTCAACCAATGGTTGTGTCATGGGATGAGGAATTGATATTGTTATTGTATGTGTATGAAGTAGTTTTGTAGGAGGGTGATGGTTTCCATTCATTATGTTGTGGGAAGGGTTGCATGTATATGCCTAGCTACTCATTTGGGGAGTTTTGATTTTGAATTTTAACTTCTCCCTTATCAATAAGATCTTGAATGTAATTTTTTAATTTCATGCACTTTATGGTACTATGCCCCTTGATTCGGTGATATTCATAACATTCATTGTCTTTATACCATGTTGGTTTTGGTTTGCTTTCATCAAGTGGTGTAGTAATTGGAAATTTGAGTAAGTTTTCTTGTGCAAGTTTGTGAAATATAACGAACGTCAAGAGGTTCTCCCAAGGGGGTACTTGTGTTTGGTTTGATTAGTTTGTTTGCCTCTTCCTTGAGGGATGGTAATTGTGTTGGAGGTTCCTTGTTGGTGTGATGTTTGTGTATTGTGTGATGGGGTACTTTGTAAATTTTACACATGCTTACTATCAGTTACTCCATCATTCATAACATTTTTTTTAGACCAAAACTTTGGTTTGTCATTGGATTGGTGATGTAGACACCTAAAATTGTCCTAACTAGCAAACAACACTATTTAACTAACTCTCACCCTTCTGATTAAATGATAGATTATTATTTAAATATTATCATTTCTCATATTAATCTATTACTTAAGTGATTTAAAATTTATTTAATTAATTCATCCTCAAATCACTATTTCACATCAAACGCATCAAAAACCCTAATTTCCCCCATTAATTGAATAATTGTACATTATTTAATTAATTTAGTTTTTCACCATTTTTGACAAATTAAATAAAATCCATTTATTTAATAAAGTCCTAAAACCCCTAATTTCTACTATTAATTAAATAATATTACATTATTTAATTAATTCATTGTTACCAATTTTTAGCGTCTTGCTTAAAATTAGTAATCATAAAAGCAATTATTTGTTAGGGTACAAAAAAATTTATTACAAGTCATCAAATGAAATTTTTGTTCTCATAATGAAGGTTTGTTTACAAATGATTTGTAAAATCATTCAACAGTTTAGACTAAACTGATTGAACAGTTCAACAAAGTAGAAAATAAACAAATTCCATTGAAGAAAACAATATTCAAACTGAACCATTCAACTGAAGCAATTGTTTTGTATAAGGTATTACAGATTTAACAGTAGAAATAAATCTCTTATTGATCATAGAATACGTGTTTTAAGCAGTTGCAATGTATTTTAGACTATGTAAATGATGGGTTCAAGGAAAACACATAACTCATTACATATTTTTGAACATTGATTTATTGAAAAATGATTTGTAATCCCACACAAGCCGTGGGAGTAGCCTATTTTGATTCTTAATCAAATGTTGAATGAAAGAAAACATGCATTACACAACTGGAAGTAATGTAACAATAAGGTGAGAAGGTGATTCGTCATTGCCTGGAATGATGAATCATTGTCGTAGTTGTGTTGATCTTTTTCAGCTCCAGCATCAATTTCAACTCTAGCTCCAAAGTTTACCTACAAAATTGTGAGGGGTGATGTTAGAGCAATGAGGAATCACATTTCATCTTATCCCTACATTACCAACACAAATGGAATGAACGTTTTATCAATCATTCACCAGTTAAAAAGAAAAGTGGAGCACCAGGAAAGAAACATTGATCCATCTTTTTATTAACATTGTTTGTTTCATGTGCAAAAATAGGAAACATAAGGTTTTTGATTGTCAAGGTATCAATATGAGTGGGATTAAATGTGGCTCCCACAAGGGTTGAGCTCAGCTCATAGCAGAGAGAAGAATAACGTTATGCTTTGCAGAGTGTTCAAAAGATGTAGTGAATGTTTACAGTGTAGAACAACAAATTGAAATTCATTTTTCAATTAAGGCAGAAATATTCCATCTTGAAAATCAAATTAAAAGAAGCATCTGTGAAAGAATTTTAGGAAAAAGTATTGCATACAACAGAATGATGAGTGTTTCTTCATTTTGAAACAACTCAGCCAAGGTGTTGAGAACAAATCATTTGCTAATATAAATGGAAAATCAAATAAGCTTAACAGTCAAAAGCTAAGATAATGTATTACTTTCAGATTCAAAAGGACAGTCTTATCATTCACAGAGTTTTTGTCAAAGAAGTCAAATTATCTTACTTTAGTGAACAAGTAAATCAATATCAAGTGAAAGATAATAGTATTGTTTAAAGGCAATCACTTAGATGTTACTGTACAAGGAAATTCAGAGTTTGCACAAAGGTACATTGAAGAATTCTCTTGTGCATTACAGATTTGTGACATTAATTTCTGAGTTTTCTAATTTATGTAGATTTCCATTACAGAAAGCTAGTAATTCTGATATTTTATAAGAGAGTTTCATTGAACTTAAAAACAAACTCCAACGAAGGGCTTGGAAGGTTTATTATATATATAGTGAACATCAGCATGGTTTCTATATAATAAGAATCAACAGAAAAAGGTCACGATTTTCAGCATTTCAATGGATACCCTGAAGAAATCAAAAGCTAATGAAGCTATAGAAGTGTTCATTTTTAGAAATGAAGAAATCAAGAGAACAATGCAGACTACAGAAAGATTATTAGTAGATATTCATTCTTTTTTCTCAGACAAATGCATCTTTAAAGAAATAGAATCATAATTACATAATGGTTTAGTATTGTTCCATGACGGCCTGAGATTTTCATATAAGTTTTCAAAAATGCTTTGAAAGTTTCCAGAAATTAAGAAAAGTTCAAGTAACTTTATGGCGGCTATAAGAAAAGCATTGATAGAGGAAAAATCAAGCATTGACAGAGGAAAAATCTCAAAAGAAAAGCTCATTGTGAGAAACTTTTCAAAAGCCCACAGATTTATTTCTTTAGAAGGCTGAGTTTCAAGTCAAAGTTCAAAATAAAGCCTTTTCTCATGGTGGCCACAACAAGAAACACAAAAATAGAGAAGCAAATTTCACTAAAGAATAATCAAAATTTACTAATGGCCATGGCCTGGACGTTCTTAGAAAGCTTCAGAAAATGGAGAAAATTCATCAAAATCTTCATAATGGAGAATTTACCTTAAGTTTTCTGCATTTTATCTTCCAGATAGCTTTCAAAAGCTTTTAAAGATAGGAAAAATTCTCCATATTTAAAGATAAGTCTATTTGCCTTCGTATTTCTGCCATAAATCTTCCAAAATTTTCAAAAAATGGCTCAAAATACAGTGAAAACCAGAAAAAATGTGGCTAGGGTTTGTAAATGGTAGCGCCTCCCAGTAGCAAAATGAAGTGACAAAATAAAAATGTTGTCTTTCATTTTAGGTTTCAAAACCTAAAGAGCTTGGTAGACTTAGGCTTTTAGCCTAAAGTTTTATTAAAAAAACTTTAACTCGTTTTGCTAAATTTGTGGCATTTTCATGCCTTGAGTTTTTTATAAAAGTTTCAAAAGCCTCGTCAAGACTTTAAAATATAAGTATTTTAATATTTTATTAAAGATACTCTTAATTTGCATTAAAAAATTGAATGAAAAAACTTTGTTTTAGGTGATTTTAAATCACTTCTAAATAGAAGTTAGTATAAAAGTGCAAAATAAAATGTATTTTTCAAATAAATAAAATTTATCATTTGAATTTTGATTTTAAATGTAAATCTTTATTTGAATGAATTTATAAATCATTTCAAATAGAAGATGTATGAATGCCAAATTGGAAATAAACCTTTATTTGCATTTAATTTCAAACTTATAAATCTTTAATTTAAATGATAAATATAAATCATTTAAATTAAATGATATTTCAAAATACAAGATAAAGTGTCTTTATTTTCAAAAGTCTAGTCAAAGGGAATCAAATGGAGCATTTAAAGCCTTTGTTTTATTCTTGGAGGAGGTTGAGAAAGTTTTGACAACATATGGAGAAAAATCTAGCGTTTTGAGGCAGTTATTTATGAGTTCTACTTTAGTTTTGAGTTCCTTTTGACTTGACTTGAGTAAAGGAGTGTTTTGAGGGATATGACAACTTGTTACACTCAATTTTGAGCCTGATTTGGAGGGGTTTTCATTTGCATACGGCTCACCAAGTTGTTCAACCTTTGACAACTCTTGTTGGAGTTGATTGGCAGTTGCATGCCTTGTTTGGAGGAGAGGAAGGACAACACATTTTTTTTGGAGCCAAAATTCAAATTTAATTTCTGAGAGCCTTTTGTATAAGTCCTTTTCTTCTTTCTTATTTTCTCTAGTTCTTGATTTGGAGATTGTTGTGAGAGCATTATTCACATTTTGTAACTCATTTTCTTGTGAGATTTACAAATTTGTAATGCAGATACTTCTTATTTCTCAATAAAGAAGCTTATTTCCTTCTCTATTTTTCTGTGTTCTTTAGTAATTGTTGTGAGTTACATGATTAAATATTGAATCCTTTCATTATTTTACAATTCCTTCAATGTTGAATGCATAAGATATTATGTCATAATGCAAGTCTCAATTTATGCTTTAAGCCTCATGTTTAGGGATTTTGTGAAAACATTGTTGTTTTCCTTACTCTTAGCATAAGTTTAAGCCTTACCTTAGAATAATTTATGCAGGCATAAGTTTTTGAGTTGTGATCACATAGCTTTATTGAGTTTTTTGTAAGTTTATCAAAGTTGCAAGTCATTTTTGACAATTGGTGAATCATCTTACTACTTTCCTGTTTTATGTTTACTTTATCCTTTTATCCTTTACCTTTGTTAGAAAAACTAGTTTTACAAGAAAATCCAAAGGGAACCAGCCCAAAACCTAGAGGTCTATTCTCATCATAGGATACCCACAGCCTAAGAATAGTCCCATGTGCATAGGATTTAATAAGTTATTCAGCGTAACTTCGGGTGCAAATCCTTGAGTTAATATTCACATTTCATCATTTTTGACCAATTAAATAAATTACATTTATTTAATAAAGTCCTAATCTAACTTTATTCCCCCCGATTAATTAAATAATGCCAAATTATTTAATTACGTTGAGCTAATTCACTTTATTCCCCTAAGTTGATTAAATTATTAAAACGTAATAGTTTAATTAAATCACTTTCCCTCCAAATTTGAATAATTTGAATAAACTATTCAAAATATCATCACAAATCGAATCAAACAAATGCAAATTTGTTTGCAAAAGTCAAACTTGATTTGCACGTTCAACTCCAAGAGGAATTAATTAATTATCCTCATCCACTTTCCTAATTGAGTAAATTACGAACCATCGATTGCTCAATCTATTTCCTGACTGATCAATCTATATTCCTGACATATCAATATATTCTTCAATCACATTAATTACGTAATCAATTTGCATAGATCATGCCCATCTAAATCCTCTCAACATCTTTCAATCGTCAATCAAGATATTCTACTACGCAATCTAGAGCATTCATTTCAAATAAAAAATTCTATATAACAAACCTCTTTCCTCACAAAAAAGGATCAGAGAATCAACAAAGTTTATGCAATAAATTGATGCAATGATCATAATCGACATTGATAAAGCTTCAACCCACATCTTGATCAACACACACAACAATGGAGGCTTCACATTGATACGAACAAACCAACATCTTTGTGAACACACTTCGACATGGGATGGTAAACTTTCCTTTGTTTTTGAATTCGTTATGACATCGTAGGATTTCATTGTTTGTTTTCAATAACTTAAAAAGCTTCATTTCATGAGTAATGGGCATAGATCTTGATCATTGTTTTGGATTAGATTAGTTTATATTCATTGTTTTGATCTTATTTATACTTACCGATTTCCCCCTTACACAGGTGAATATTTTCTTTATGGTCTAAGTTGTAGATTTTGATTACCCCTTTAGTGATTAAATATTTTTCAATGATTAACCCTTTTTCAATGATTAGTCAAAGGCATTGACACATTGCAGTTGTAAATGTAGGGCTACATTTGGATGTAATTTTTTTATAAAGATGTTCAATTTTTTTGGGTACTTGTAAGGGGAATCTACTTGCAAGGTGTCTCCATCTTTGAAGGAATGTGGAAAAAATCTCCCCATTACTTTGTTTGGTTTTGCATAACTTAGCCAAAGTTATCTCTTGGTCAATGTTATATGAAAAATGGGTCACAAATCGTTCAGCTAAGTCAGCAAAGGATGTTATGGATCCTCGGGGGAAGTGTGTGAACCACTCCAAGGCTTGACCTCCAAGACTTCTAGGGAATAACCTCATGAGGTATACATCATTGTAGACAACTTCTTGGCATGCCACTCTAAATTCTTTGAGGTGTTCAATGGGGTTACCTTTCCCTCTATATTTGTCAAATGTTGGCATTTCATAATCTTTGGGAAAGGGAATGAATAGTATGGATTGGTCAAACGGGTAAGGGCATATGTCCTCATATCTACAAGTCTTCTTTGTTTGACTAAATTGGAGCCCTTGGATCATGCCTTCATCTTGCGCAACTCTTGGCCTAGGTTAAAATTATTGGACAAATGATTTTGGAATTATTTATTGTACATATGTTGGCGGTGGTGCGAGGGTGTTAATGGGGGATTGTTCATGTATTGGCGATATTTTTGATGACTAGGTGTTAAGGGGGGATCGTTGATGTATTGGTGATATTGTTGACGTTGATAGTTTGTTGTTGGAGGATTATTAGGAGGTGGGGGAGGGGGATGTCGATGTTGTGGATTTGAGGTTGGGGGATTGTTATTATTGTGTGGAGGGAGATTGTTGGTATGTTGGTGTTGAGGGTTTGATGTTGGAGGATTATGGGAATTTTGGTGATTAGGAGGTAGTGGCGGTAAGATGTTGGTGTTTAGGGGATTTGGGTTTGGAGGATTATTAGGAGGTGGTGTTTGGGGATTATTGGTGTTTGATGTTGGGGGTTGAGAGGCATTAAGTCCTTGTGGACTAATGAAGTTTGTATGGATGGATGTGGTAGTAGTTGGGTTGGTGGATGCATAAGTGACATGGGGGTTGGAAGGGATAGTGGCCCTTAGTTGTGATGAGAGTGGGGGTAAATTATCAAAGGAATGTAGATTGTTGATGAAGGGGGGTGGATTAGGATTGGGTAGCATACCTAGGATGGTGTCAAAGAAATTGGAAGATGATGAAGGGTTATTAAGAGGCTCATCACTCCTTAGTTGTGAGATGTCAAAGTTAGAGGTTAGCTTAGCTCCCTTGGCTATGAGTTCAATTAGGAGTTTATTTTTTCTAATGAGCATTATTCTTTCCATCATCTCTTGGTTGTAAGGGTTGGCAACAAATTCCCTTAGTCTAGGGGACTCTTCTTGTATGTCTATAATTTCCTCATGGGGACTAGGTGGTTGGGATGAGTTGGTGTTGTAAAAGGTCCCTCCTTGGGAATCCATTAGTTTCTTAGCTTGTGATCTAGTAATTGGCATGCAAGATAAGGATTCCTTTGAAGGAGTTCCCTTGAGATAATGGGTTGTGATGTTTATGTAAAATTATTGATGAATTAAAGTTGGGCTATGATTTTGAACTTAAGGTTGATTAAGGATGGATGTTTTCTAAATTTTTAGATGAATTTTGGACTTGAATTGGACTTAGATTTGTGATTGGATGGTATTGGAAAATTATGGACCTTGGAATTAGTTTGGATGAAAGTTAAATAATAATGGATGAAAATAATTAGGTAAGCCTTGGATAATGGATTTTGGATATTCAATATGATTATAGGATTAAGATTTATTTATAATGATTGATTGATTTAGGATTATTTGGATTGAATAATTATAGGATGATCATTAGATAAGGGATATGTGAAAAAAAAAATTCACAACAAAGATTAGAATCTAGATCCTTAGGATATGGTGATTTTGGATTTTATCTTTGCTTACTTATGATAGAATAGTTCCTAAGCAAAGTTAAATAAAGGATGTATTTGAAAAACTTAACCCAAGGGAGCCAAATCCTTGAGCTAAATAATTCAAAAAGATGGGCTAACCAAGGATGCAACTTAAGATAGGAAATTTCTTAATCTACCCCTCGATTAGTAGGATGATTAAGGATCTAGATTAATTTTAGCGACAAATTTGATTTGAAAGAGTGATGGCTAGGTTGGATGAGGATAGTTTTGATTTGGATAGTGATTAGAAAAGTTATGAAGATGATCTAAGGGTTAAATGGAAAAATGGGATGACAAGGATGATGATAAGAATGATAGGTAGGATAATGATGATAAAAGTAATAATCAAAGTCTAATGCCAATTCCAAAGTTGAAAGATAGGGGTGGGAATGAATGATGATGAATCCTAAAAAGGATGATAGGGTGATTGTGATAGTCAAAAGATAGAAATGGTTATTAAAATGATGAAAGTGATAAAAATGATGGAGAAATTAATGATGGAATATCCTAAGGGTTTTCCCCAAGTCTAAATGATGGGGAGGGTGGGATGTTTGAAAAAGATGGGAGATAGGGGGATTATGGAAAGATGAAAATTGCAAAATCTAGATAAAATGATGAAGTTTTAAATGGTAAGGTTAATGATGGTCAGAGGATAGTTGAGTTGTAGAATATGTCAGACTAGTCAGGGAACCCTATGAGGTCACTATCAGAAGAATAAGGTTCCTAGGTGAGATGTAGGAACAAAATTTCAAACAAAGCCAAATGTAGGTATAGTTTTGTAGAGGACACAGGCACAAGTTTTTAATGATAGAGGTGTAGAATGATAGTGTTAGTGTGAAAAGTGTAGGAACATTTTTGTAGAGCACAAACTCTGGGATTTTTTATGGAGGTGCAATTATTCTAGTCTTAAGCACAACTCTACAGTCTGAGTGTTTTGGCAAGAGATTTAATAAACAAGAAAACATGATGGCCAATTTTGATCAATTTTAAAGCATATGGTCAATCCTGATTAGCCCCTTGGTTGATTCATTTTACACTGGTTTTACACAAGAAGACACCCCAAAAAAAAATTTACAAACCTAAATTAGTTGAGTGGGTTTATAGACTAGTGTAGGCCCACCACCCAAGCAAGCTTGGGTTAATACTCCTTGATACTTGGGTTGAGAACCCATTCTTGTGAAGGCGGATATGTAGAGGTCCAGTGACACAGGGTTGTCAATGGACACCAAAGGCACACCTTCTCTCTCTCTCTCCTTGGGAGACTTTCAAGAAAACCCAAAGATTTCTATTTCAACCTAAGGGAGTATGTGGTGAGTAACTTCAAGGTATGGTCTGCATCCTTTGCACCACACTAGCTATGTTTGAATGCCTTAATATAGGTTACACAATGTTTTTCTAGGGTGTCCTCTAAACACCAAGAGGGTGCATGAGGAACATTCGTGAAAACTAGCCCATCACAAGCATGGGTTAGGAACTTTTGGTAGGAAATCTTGGATCAACCCTTCACGCCTAGGTTGGAATCACCCTAAGCCTCAAAGCTTCACCAAACATGATGTGACTAGATTGGGGTATAAATTTCATTCTCCCCCTTTTTACACCCTATTAGTAACACATGGTTGAGGTCATCCCCTAGGGTGATGAAATTCCTAGGCAGGCCTCCTAAAGGGAAAGGTGTGCTAGGTGTTTTTGACCCCCAAGATTGTATGAAGTGTGAGGGGAGAGCATACACACAAAACTAGCACCCCTTGTTTACCTAGAAAACTAAACAAAATGAAGAAATGCAAATATTTATAATCCCCAAGATCACTCTAAGTAAAGGGGAAAGCATACACTTATTGCACCCTTCCAAACATGGTACACAAGTTCATTTACACACTACTCTACTTTTAGTGCCTAATTTAGTGGAAAATAAAAAATCTTCTACAAACATCATGTAAAACCACATATTAGTAGTTTTATTAGCTTAGTCTTTGTCAATTCAAACAACTGCACCACTTGTTAGTCCACCACATTATCTTAAAAACCAAAAAATTGAGAATATAATGTAGGTGGAACTTTATAGAAAGACAAAAACAAAAGCGCAAAAAACCAGAAAGCAAATTGTATACCTGAAACATAGGCACTAAAACAGATAAAATTACACCTATGCACAAAACAAAAGCACAAAAATAGACAAAACTATGCTTAAGATTATAAAAAATATTTGCAAAATCTTGTAATCTAACTTCCTATTAATGCGATGATATTTACTTAGTTAATATAACCTACTATGGTTTTATTGATCAATTAGCTCTTAAAAAATGAAGATATTAAAATTCCTAAGTGTAGTAAGCCCTTTGCCTTGAAGTAGAAGCACTGCTATATGAAATAGAGGCATGACTAGATGTTGCACAAGTGCAAAAAGTTGCTTTAGAGACACAATAGGTCTTTGTGTAAGTGTCAAAATACAAAGTGCAGGTGTTGCAAGTCGACACAAAAGTGCCACTATTTTTTATGTAGGCACAACAAAATAGGGACCCGAAATAGAAATTATTAAAATGTAAATGTTGTTTAAACAGTGTGAGTTCTTTGACCTTAATGGTTAATTTTAGTGCCCAAAACGAAATGTGAGATGTGCAACTAAGGGAACTTGATTAAGCTACATTTTTTTAAAACTTGTGGGTAAATTTTATCTTATACCTTAGTGTAAATTTGTACTTGTGAACAAAAAGAAGATTATTTGCAAAAAACCTAACTAGAGTAAGCTAGAAAAACTTAAATGATAACATAAACAACTAGCAATTTTCAAAAGAACCACTACAAACTAATATTGTTAGCACAATAAAAATAGATGATGACCAAATATAGGTGCAATAATCAGGCTCTTAGGCAGTGAAATTCGTGATGGAAGCACCAAATTTAGAAACACGGGCACAACAAAATGCAACGTAGGTGTCAAGATTCACAACAGAAGTGCAACTATTCAAAATGGAAGCACTGATCTACAAAAACTAAGACATGCAATAAAAAATCTTCATAAAACTCCAACAATAATTAGTAAAACAGATGTGGGTCCCATCAAGTGTGTCAAAATGTGAGAGGAAATAGAATGTAAAGGTAAATAAATAACAAACATAATGAAATCAATGCATAAACATAAGCTATACCTTCAACACCTCTCCATGGATTGAGCACTAAAAGATGCACCCAACTCTTTTCTTGATTTTCTCTCAAGGATGAATTGAAATGTGGATTGCTCACTCACGATTATAGCATAATAAGGCTAAGTCAACTCAAGATGGTGAAATGAGGGGAGGAGACTCCAATTTGTAGAAATTGGATGAGAGGAATGGAGGGCTAGGATTTCTTGAGTTAATCAAGGGTGGAGATTAAGTGGTGGTGAGGATCAAGAGCATTGTGAAATGTGTCATAACGGGGAGAGGGTGGAAGTGATGAGGTGTGTTCACATATGTGTGAGCACACCTTGGATAGAGAGCACATTTAATTTTGGAGGATTTTGTAAGAAGGTGTAAGAGATGGTAGGGGTAGGTGAGATCTCACACGTGTGAGAAGAGGGTAGAGGGTAATCTAGGACACTTGTCACCTTGTGGTAAGTTTTAGGGAGAGATGAAAGAATTTAGAATTAGAAGAAATTGATAATGATGATTAGTAAGAAAGGTTAAATCAATTAATCAAGGATTAATTAATTTAATAGGATAGGTCGAGTTAATAAACCATGGGTATTTAACTTGGGTAGAGTCAAATATTGGAAGATGAGCTAATGATGATTAGAGGAGGGATAAGGATAACTAATCAAAGATTAATTAACTTAGGTGGTATTAGAAGAAATGGGAATAATGGTGGGATTAATTAAATAGTTCAAATATTTAATTAATTGGAAGAACTTTAGTCTAAAGAGTGATATAATTAATTAAATAATAAAAAATTTAATTAATTATAAGAAGGTAGGGGGTAAATGCTTTTGACCCGGAGCTATGAATCGGTGAGGTCACAAATAGGGGACATTATCCCAAAGATAAACTATCAATGATTTCCACCCCAATGGGGTTTGAACCTTGATGTAAAGAATAACAACATAACAACTTAAACATCACACCATGCCACTATTGGCAGAAGAAGGTAGAATAATTAATTAAATGATAAATGTTTAATTTATTAAGGATCAGGAGAGGTGAATTAATTAAATAATAATATTTAATTAATTTAGGAGGAAGTGTTGTCAGAATTAGGGTGACAATAGAGACATCAAGCCTAACAGAAAGTTGTGTGAAGTTGAAGGGTATCAAGAAGTGTCTTGTAATGCCCGAAGGTTTCACAAGAAAGCACTGTTGGTTGATAATGTCGGGATATGTAGGTTAATTGGACTTCATGGAGATGTGAGGGGAATTTGGATAATGTCCACTACTATAGGAAACTCTATAGATCTAAGATTATTTTAAAGTTTTACGTGTCACCCAAGAGATGGAGTTGTGGGGAATTGAAGGAAATAAGAATTGTGAGAAAACATGGTAGATCAACACATTCAAAAACATTGAGAAATTATGCAGAAATAGAAATAATTAGCAATCAATAAAAAATTCAAAACCAAAGGGACTTAGCGACCTCAAGGCATCTAGGATAGGTTCAACGTTTTGTAAATCTGGGTAGGAGCTCAAATTCTGCAACAACATAAAGTTTGTTTGAAATAACTTCAAACTCCATCAAATTTGAAATATGAACACCCATTAAGCTCTTCTATGAGATGAAGACAACATTTGGCTGAGAAATAACTATAAGCCTTGGAAATTTTAGATTTGGGTACTTGATAAAGAACTAAAAAGGGGAAAATTGTAACAACCACAAGCACACCTAAGCAACAAACCTAGACATTTTCTCAAATCAATTATCAAAAATGGGTAAGTAAAGGAAAAGAGTAGATATGTTATCCTCAAATTCAGCTACACTCAATTCATAGGACAACCCCTATGAAACTTGTCCATTTCATACCCTACATTCTCTAAGCACACAAAATGAGTCAAATCTTACTTTCCCTTGTGCATGGTCCCAAGCCTCAAAAATTCATTCGAGTGTCCAGTATTTCCACATTTTGAAAATTTTAAAAGGGAAAAAAGTTGCAAATATCAGTTTTTGGGAGTTAGTCATTTTTTCTTGCCTATGTGGGGGCGCTAAATTTTAGCGGCCTTGCATACTTGATGCAAAATAAAATATGGAGCGTTGAATTTAGTACCCTTGCATTTCTTTTACTGATCATTTTATCTCATGTAAATTTATTAAAAATCACCACTAGCACATTTGTAGTCTTGCACAAGTGTATTTATGATAGGTTTTAATGCATTTTAACTCAACTTTAAATCAATGTTAAACCTTTCTATTTTTATCTTTTCCATTCGTGTTGTTCATTTGAGGTCTCCCTTTTCTTGAACACATCCTTTGAGCTTGTGTTTTGATTCTCATGAAGATTTGGGTAGATTCATCTAGGGTTTCATCGTCGTTAGTTCTTCGGGTATGTATATTTTTGCATTTTATGTTAATATTTTCATCACTTTGATTGAAAATTTAGGGTTTGAATAAAATGGGTCTTCATTTATTCTTGCTTAGCCTTTGTTTTTGTTTAGGGTTTGTTTATTATGTTCTTGGTTTTACTTTACTCCCATGCCCTCTATTTGAACCTCAGGGTTTTGAACTTGCTTCACTAGTTCTCATGAACAAACCAAATAATATCATCCTACACATCATGGGTTTTAAACCTCATATTGCATAGGATGATGTTTCACCATCCCTCATTCATCTTCCCTCCACATGTAATGGTGGGAATTTCCCCACCATTACATACATTAAAAAATGTTAGAACCTTATTAGACCATCAAAATGTCATAATGCAATGCAGGGTTTAAACCCCACACCACATGTTTCCACCCTTCAAATCGACTACCATAACTTGCATGTTAAAGCAGTAAATCTTTTTTCTTATACATGCACAATTGTTCCAATCATAAGTATTGGCATGGTTTTTTCTCACAGTCACAAAAGTATGCAACAAATGCCAAGTTAGCATGTAACAGTGGTGACTTTCACCACTAGTGCATGCTAGGTCTCCCATGAACCAAACATAAGTGTAGAGTCGGTAAAATTTACTGCTCACACCTATAAAATATTACCTCGAAGGTAAGGTTGGTGAAATTCACTGCTCAAACACCAAATGAGCCCAAACCATCAAAGGCATGTATGAGCGATAAATTTTACTACTATAACGTGACTTACATCCCATTTTCTAAGCATGCAGATTTATTCTCCCAATTTACACTTAGTCAAATACTACCACATGCAGGGTTTTTTTCTCACGGTCATAGAAGTATGCAACAAATGCTAAGTTAGCATGTAACAGTGGTGAATTTCACCACTAGTGCATGCTAGGTCTCCCATGATCAAAACATAAGTGTAGAGTCGATAAAATTTACCTCTCACACTTATAAAATATTACCTCAAAGGTAAGGTTGGTGAAATTCACTGCTCAAACACCAAATGATCCCAACCCATCAAAGGAATGTATGAGCAATAAATTTTACCACTATAACATGGCTTGAATCCCATTTGCTAAGCGTGTAGATTTCTTTTCCCGCTTGAAACTTAGTCAAATACTACCACATGTAGGGTAGGAAATTTTTTTTGACCTTGAACTTAAAGTGTTTTACCCCATGTAAGGATGGAGAATTTCTTTGCCCTTGCATATTTTTGATCTACATTGTGTAATAGCACTAAAATATAGCGCAATTGCACACAAAAGTTAAAAACACATGTAAAGGCTCAAAATTTTACCACCTTTACACCCAATCATGCTAGCACCTACAAAAGCATTAAATTTTAGCATCATTACACCAAAATGAAAATTTTAATGCTAATTCTCAAAAAAAATCTACCTTCACATCCAAATTACTAGTTCGCTTGCACCCGCTCAGTTTTTCACCACCATTGTGTTAAGGTTGAGGAGATTGTCATTGATGATGTTGTTTGGAAATATGAGCATGGATTGTATATAACAATGTATCATAGTGTTATCATTAATGTCAACATTGTTGCATATCACTTTGGGTAAATCTAAAAGGTTTTGGAGTTGTTATGGAAGATATTTTGGCAAGATGATTTGGTCTGGAAAGTTTAGTTGTGTAGAAATTTGACTAAGTGTCAAAGATGCCAGTTTAGTGTTATAGTGTGTTGGTTTTTGGGTTCGCACCACTCCACAAATGAAGATATCACTCTTTGATTCCAACATTAATTTGGTGGATGTTAGATGCACCTAAATATAATATTTCATCATGTTTGGCATAGTAGTTTGAGAGTTATAGGCAACTGAGTTTGATCTGGCATATTACAATTGCTTTTTGTACAGTGTGTTTGTGTGGGAGATTTCACACATCTCTATGAATGATTTTTTGGACTTGCAATGTTGATGTTAAGTTACCAGATGTTAGTTGAGTCTAGATTCTAGATGGCATTGAGTTTTGAGGTCCACGTCTCAAGATGTGGATACATACATGAAGGGTTTTACTTTTAGGTCTTATGTGAAGCTGACCTAACATGTTTGATGATTATGCGAAGGATAAATATGTGTTGTTATCTTATCTAGGATCTATTTTAGGTTCATACTGACCTATCTTAAGGAGTTTTGGATTTTGAATTGTGGCATGTGTTATGGATGACAAGTTTGGGAGCTAAAAAATTACATTTTGGATATTACATCTAATTAGGCCGACCTAATTGATGTTATACTTGATGTGGATATATATGTTGGATTTTTTTTGGTATTTTTGAAAATTTATATGTGACATGTATTGTGTGTGATGTGAATTTGTACAAAGCAATGCAAATTGTGTTGTTGAAGATCTAAGTTGTGTGAATGAAGAGCATTGCAAAGTGTTGAATCAAAATCAGAGTGAAGATAGTTATTGTGATTCATTGGAACAATATTCTTGCATATTACAGATGTAATTGTATCAGTTTAAAATAGGTTGTGATGCACCATTTCTCTTTTATCTTTTTTCTCTATGGATAGTGAGTCCACCTATAGTGAGCATTTATGTAATATACTATAAACATTTATAATATATTGTGAGCTAACTCTCACCGTGGTTTTTACCATTTTGGGTTTTCCATGTAAAAATATTGGTGTTCATGTATTATGTGATGTTGTGGATGTTTCCATGCTTTCTTTTCTTACTACAATTGAATATGCATTAGTTATTGGATGGTTGATGTTTGAATGGTTTAAGAGAATACTGATTCACCCTCCTCTCAATATTTTGGGTGCTCAAGAATTGGTATTAGAGATGGGCTCCTTGGAAGGAGCTTAACCAATTTAGGAAGGTATTGGAGATTGAATACATGGCTGATAGAATGTTTCCTATTCCTCCAGAAGAGATTCCTACTTTTGATTTTATAGAAGAAGATTGCATGCTTGACAAAGATGGAGAGCTCAAAGTTGCTCTTGAAGATCTAGATAAAATTGAAGGTTAGAAAAGGGATTTGATGGAAAATGTCAAAGAAGCAAATGAATGCATTAGAAAATTGAGAGAGAAAATCAAGAAGTTCAAAGAAAGGCATAAGGATGAACAGTTGAAACAAGCAAATGAAAATATCACCAGACTAAAAGTGAAAGTTGAAGAAAAGAAAAGAGTTGAGAAGTGTCTAAATGCAATGGTGAAAAGAAATTTTGATGAATGCATAAGGATTAAACAAGAAGTGGTTAACCTAAGATCAAATTTGGAGAAAACAGGAAGCCATGAAGACAAATTCAAGGAAAGTTATACAATACTTGATGAGATGATTGCAGGTCAGAAAACATCTAAAGATAAAGGTGGCTTGGGATTTGAAAAAGGTGAAAGCTCAAAAGCAGATTAGAGACCTAATGTGGAAAATAAGATAAATTAACCAGAGAAGAATAAGTAAAAGAAGAACAATGACAAAATCCATAATCAAATAAATAAAGCTAGAAGACCTCTAGTCAGACAACCAAATACTCAAAGGTACCCATCTTTTAATGGTTTTTGTTACTCTTGAAATAAATTTGGACATAGAGCAATGGAAAGTAGAAGCAAAATGAATCAAAATGTTTCACCCTTTATTGGTCAATGCTTTACATGCAAGAAATTTGGACATAGAGCAAGTGAATGCAAAATTCAAATGATGAATACATATAACAATGATTAAATGACTCAACCTTTCAATGGTTACTATTATACATGCTATGGATTTTGACACAAGGCTAATCAATATAGATCTAGAATGAATGGAAGGAATGTTGTTCAAAATAATGATGTATGTCACAATTATAGTAGACCTAGACATATTGCTAAATTTTGTAGAAGCATAAACACAAGGAAAGATAATCCAGTAAAAAGGAATGAACTAGTTAAAAAGGTGGATTTGATTGAAGTAAAGAAAGAAATGGAAGAGATTTGGAGAAAGAAGGAAGAGACAAAAGACAAGGGAGAATCTGTACCATCCTCTAGTGTAGATGTTTCCTCTGGAAACTAAGCCAAGAGTTATTGCTTAGGGGGAGCTTTAATGGATATACTTTATCCCTCACTAGAAAAGATGTGTTGAGGCTGCAACATGACGATATGAGATGAAGATAAACATGCTTGATCTATTGGTAAATATTGTGGAAGAAAATATAGGATTGTGGAGCTTCAAAAGTTGACTGTGCATATAGTTTTAGTGTTGCTAGCTTTATGAATTGAAGCATTTATTGTAGAATTTTGGTAGATCAAAGGGTTATAAGAAAATTTGATAAGGAAAACTCATTTCACAAAAGGAATTCAAAGAGGAGAAAAACAAAAAAAGGAGAAATCAAAGAGTCTAAGGTGATTTGAGATTCAAAGCATCGAAACCATAGTTCAGAGAATGAGTTAAAAAGGTATTTTTTGAATCATGTGTGCCTAGTTTTTAGGAATTTGTGTTTAAAATCAATTTGAATCTACATTGTGATGGCTACACCAAATGTTATAGAGGTTATGACAAAACCCCAACCAAAATTTAAGAAATACCTTATGAAAGCCATAAAAGATGACCCACTAGGGACTTTCTCACACATTTTGTATGGGTTCTTACCAACTGAGGACATTAGGGCATATATTCACTAAAAAATAGAAGAACATTCTCCCAACAAGTTAAATAATGTATGGACAAATGAATTAACTAGTGAGGATTTTTCCCTAAAGTCATAATACAAAAACCTAGTTAAGAAGAAACTAGATGTGTGGTAGTGGTTCCCTAATTTCTTCTATGATAACAAGTGGATTATAATGACCTTGAGCAGAATTCATGATCACTTCATTTGGAATAAATACCCCACAAGATTACAAAGGAAGTGATAAGAGAGGTCACTGGTTTATGCTCCACCAAACTTGTCCTCATTCTAAAGTCTATTAAAAACAAATATGTAACTAAGAAAATAGGTGCTACATTCGACCAAAGATCACTTGTAGTGAATCCTATTAGAAGTCAAGCCATTAGATATGTTGCCATGGTCATTGGCTACAAAATTTACTTCACAAATAGGGATAACTCTGTTTCTACTGCCACAATTCATGCAACACATGAAATGGTAGAGAATGGTGTAGAATATGATCTCTATGAGTTACTAAGGGAAAAATAAATAGAGATCCTAAAGTAGACCAAGGAGAAGTATGTGTTTAAATATGGCACACTGGTTATGTGTTTACTATTCTACTTTTTGAAAAAGGTTCTTATAATTGGAAAGGTTAATTGGGTAAGTGGAAGGCCTATGGCACACCAAATTGTAGATTACAGGAGAATCCTTGGAGATTTCAATGCACAAGATGATGCCCTTACTACTTTCTTCATAGTATTTCAGAAAATAATGCATGAGAGAGAGAATTACAAGGAGTATTGTGGAAAAATACAAAGATGATATCACATTCCTAGTTTCAATAGATCATTGCATTATGGAGGCAGTGTAACTAATATCTATTTGGGTTCTTGAGTTAGGCTATGAAGTGACAAAGGAATATCTTAATGGCTATGTGGAAATTCTATTGAAAAGTCCAAAAGATGAGACAAATCCTAGGTATGGGAATTTTGAGGAAAAGTACATGGAAGTACACATGAAACAAAAATATCCATAGATCGAGAAGAATGTTGATTCCATGGTTGATATATATGCACAAGAACATGGCATTTCAAAAGAGAAAGTACAATATGCTAGAGAGAGCCAAAGTAGATATGGGTGTTGGAGAGGCTTCAGGTAGCTCAAGGAGATCTGGTAGAATAGATACCACTCCACCATCTGTACAAAAGTCCTTTGGGTCTTTACTTGTTTCTAGAGAGAAACTAAAGGCTACCACCAGTCATTTGGTAAGGGAGAAATCCCCTCCGATTGTGCATGCCACTAGGGAAGAGAACAAGAAAACTACTACCACTGCACCACCTATTGCCCCAGCCAAGAGGAGAATGAAATAAAAGGATATTGGAATAAATGTTGCTAATGAAGAGTAAGAACTAGAAAAAGAAAGTGTGATGCTTCACAAGGTGAAGCTAGTGCAAAAAGGAGAAGAGTTGATATAATTGATACCAAGAGAGAAGAGGAGATAGAGAAAGAGAAGGAAACTTGCAAGATACACATAAGGGAAATGAAGAAGGAAGCTACAAAGAAAGGTGCTCCAGAGAAGAAGAAAGAAAAGGAGACAAGTCAAAAGAAGTCTCTAGTAACAAGCAAAAAGTAGAAACAATTTGAGTAGAATTCATGATCACTTCATCTGGAATAAATACCCCACAAGATTACAAAAGAAGTGATAAGAGAGGTCACTAGTTTATGCTCCACCAGACTTGTCCCCATTCTAAAGTCTATTAAAAACAAATATGTAACGAAGAAAATAGGTGCTACATTCGACCAAAGATCCCTTGCAATGAATCCTATTAGAAATCAAGCCATTAGATATGTTTCCATGGTCATTGGCTGCAAAATTTACTTCACAAATAGGGATAACTCTGTTTCTACCACCACAATTCATGTGGCACATGAAATGGTAGAAAATGGTGTATACTATGATCTCTATGAGTTACTAAGGGAACAATTAATAGAGATCCTAAAGCAGACTAAGGAGAAGTATGTGTTTAAATATGGCACACTAGTTATGTGTTTACTATTCTACTTTTTGAAGAAGGTTCTTATAATTGGAAAGGTTAATTGGGTAAGTGGAAGGCCTATGGAACACCAAATTGTAGATTACAGGAGAATCCTTGGAGATTTCAATGCACAAGACGATGCCCTTGTGTGAATGAAAATATGCATATCAAATATGTAAATCAAAGATGAATCAAACACACCAATGAAACTTTAAATCAGAGCATAAACTAAAAGAAGAGAAAACAAACTCCATTTATGCTCCGAAGACGTCCCATTGTCCTCTATCTCCAATTTTTTTGCTGAACCTAACTTGCTCTCAGATTTTGTATACGAAGCTCAACAAAATGTCTTCCTAGAGAATGATATTTAGAATAAATGCATGCTTATGCTAAGATGCCATTAACAAGACTAAAAATGATAGCTAAAATATGAGATTACTAAATGTAATGATTGTTAAAACTGATAAATGCTAGATGATATTAAAATAACGTGTGCATGTGAATGTAAGTATACGCAAGTGTAACCAATGCTTGGATTCATAGAGGTTTTTATAGAGTTTTCAAAAGACTCTGATTGGATGATGTGATCAACAGTTTAAATCAAGCTTGTTGAGATGAACGGTGAGAGATTTTTGAAAGTCGAGAGAGAAATGAAATGTTTCCTTCTACAAAAAATTTCTCTTTCAGATCTAAGGGAAAGTTTCCATTTGAGAAGTGAGTAGGAGATAAGTCTCATAATTAAATAAATAAATTTATTTAATTACATGTGAGGATGAATTTAGAAGTTTTCATAATTAAATATTTAATATCTAATTATGTGTGAGAAGATGATAGAAAAGCGTTTGATTAAATTTATAAAATACTTAATTAAATATGAAGTGAAGAAAGTTTCTAATTAAATATTTTAGAATATTTAATTATGTGAAGAGTGAGGAAAGTTTCTAATTAAATATTTTAGAATAAATAAATTATGTGAAGCATGAGGAAAGTTTCTAATTAAATATTTTAGAATATTTAATTAAATGTAGAGTGAAGAATTAGAAAGTGTTTAATTAAATATTTAGAATATTTAATTATATGTGAAAAAGGTATTTAGAGGAATATCATTTGAATTTAAAATTCAAACTTATGATAATTAATATAAATAAATTATAAAATCTATTTAATTAATTAAGAGGAATATGGAAGATGGTAATAATTAAATAAAGTTATTTATTTAATTAAGGTAGAAGAATTATAAATGTGAACAATATAAACAAATAATTAAATTTATTTATATGTAGATGACTTTAGAAGATTAATTAAATAATTTATATTTAATTAATTAACAAGCTTGATTAACCATGACCATTTTTAGACGTATACATTTTGCCCCTCTTTGAAGTGATGTGTGAAACGCATTGCTTCAAAGAAAATATTCTTGCTCTTGAAATTTGCCCCTAATTAGAAAAATGTGACTGATATGCCCCTGATTTGAACCTGATATTTTTTTGATGCTGATATAGATGATGCCCCCTCGGGAGGTAAATCACTAATGATGATATGAATTTTTGATAATGTTTGAAAAATTTGATTTGATGATGAAATTTTGGTCTTGATGTGAATTCAATGATTTAGCTCTCGAAAAAATGATGTATAAAGATGCCCAAGTTTGAAAAATAAGGTCAAATTGAGATAAAAAGATGAAAATAAAATAACATGCCACCAAAACCCACCTTTGTTTGACCTTTAAAAGGTAAAGGGGGAAAAAGGGCAAGTCATTTTCACCTTTTGACTTTAAGAAACCTTGTGCTCTGACAGTGACCTGGCGAGATGGAGATTCCTTACCACCAACATAGATTCGAGCAGGCCTGCTGATACCAAAGACCAATTGTGTATGGACCACCGATGAGTCGATCCAACCCCTTTTGCTTTGAAATTTTCTATTTTGAATCAATTTTTCATGTATTTTGGCACGGATTTAGGTGTAAATATTCTGGTTTAGTGCCTAGAGTAGGCGTTTTAGCACTTTCGACATTTGTTTTAGCGCATATAGGATTCCATTTTTTTTTTGCATTTGCATTTGCTATGTAAAAGCCAGTTTAGCACATCTGATAGGTAGAGTAGCGCTTATAGGATGTCGTAGGAAAATTAGTACTTTAGCACATCTAGGAAACAATTTAGCACTTTTAGGGTTGTCGTGCATCTGGTGAATAAAATCACACTTTTGATTATAGTTTTAGCGCTTTTAGGGAAATAGTGCATAGAGGAAATGATTTAGCATATCCAAGGCACATAATGGCGCATCTGAGTTTTAGCGCATTGAGGGGAAACTTAACACATACAGGGTTTTAGCACATAGAGGCCACAAATTAGCGCTTTTAGGAAATGTGTCTGTTTGATGAAAATGATGATGTTTATTGCTTCATTGGTCAATAGATATAAAAATTGTCTTATCATCATGTTGATATGGATAGAAAATATGATGAATGATGGATTGATAACTGTGTTTCCCAAATAGAAAACAAAGAGTAGATAGCTAATAACTTTGTCTCCCTTGAATGAAAAACAAAAAGTAAATGATTGATATGACTTCTGATAAATTTGCTTTCTGTGATAGAAAACAAATAGTAGATGATTGATTGAAAACATATTTGCATTCATGACTGAAATACAAATAAGATGATGATTTGATTGTTGATAAATTTGTTTTCCTGAAAAAAAGAAAACAAATAGTAAATGATGATAGAGTAGATTGATTTGATATTCAGATTGATAGATTGGGCATTGATTACATGATATGAGTCACCTAGATAGAACACTTGATATGGGTTACTTGATATGGGTCAACTGATATGGGTCTGATTGGTATGGGTCATTGATATGGGTCACTGATAGATAGACATGAGTCAGATTGATTTGCTTGATGTAGATTGAGTTAATGATATGATTTTGATTGACTGTCCTTGTGATAACTGAAAATAGGAGGTTTTCAAAAACCTCCAGATTAGGGAGCGTCACTCTGCTGGGTGGGATTAGATATCGGAGCTTACACTTGATGATATAGAGTTGATAGCAGTATGCAGATTGGAATTTTTGTTGTCCATGCCTCTGATTCGGGTCAACAGGGGACTGTTGACCATGCTAGCAGAGAGGTGGCATTCAGAGCATAACACCTTTCATTTTCCAACGGGTGAGGTGATTGTGACTCCTGAGGATGTGTACAAGATTCTAGCTATTCCAGTGGTAGGCGCCCTTGTGTTCTATGACCACAAGGAGCTAGGTGGTACAAATGCCCTAAGGAGAGTGTATGGTGATGTGCATATAGTAGGGTATTGGGTACCATGGGCAGACTTTAAGGGGTATCTAGCCTTGCCTGTAATTTTGGGTGCATTTATTGGAGGTCTCCTTTGTCTAGATCGCCAGTCAAAGGGACTATCAGTAGGATGGCGGAGGATCCTCGAGCAGATGATGGTATAGCCACAGAGATATGCTTGGGGGAGCTGCATGTTGGAACATCTATATCATGACTTACATCAGGTGGTTTACAAAGGTTCAACTAGTTTATCATGTGGTGTTACACTACTCTAGATCTAGGAATGGGAGCATATTGTTGTGATGAGGCCACCATGTCCCAGAGTGAGGCCACCAAGCAGGCCATACGTGTATGCATATTCTATGGCTCTTGTCCAGCCCAAGCTAGGCAAGTTGGATTACTAGAAATGGTACCTCGATGATATGGATGCAGTGATATGGCAGCCATATACAAATTGTGAGCCATGGGATACATATCATTTAGAGATTTTGTTTGTATGTATACCTCTTTTTTGATAGGGAGGACCCCATTCATCATAGAGAGATTCTTGGCATTGCGGGTGCAGCGACAGTTCGGATTTACACATGGGATGCCTCAAGGTGTTGCACACTATGTGCGGAGCAAGGATGAGTTGGGATGGGGGCCTGGCATTTCATATTAGATAGCATATACAGATTATACTTCTCTAGCGCCTGAGGCATGGGATGATAGGTCAGATATTGTTGATGCTGGTATGTCCGATGGGTACTCTATTTATTATCATACACATCCATTTCTGCAATTGACATGTCCAAATGAGCCAGCGCCCATTATGGTGGCACCGCCAGGGGGTAGGAGACAGGAGGATGCAGCAGGTGATGAGCAGGAAGTTGGTGGAGAGGAGGATAGTGGAGAGGAAGAGGAGAGCTAAAATGGTGGTGATGGGGATGATGGTGGAGATGGTGGAGGGGAGGAGCGGGTGCTAGTGAGACTGAGGCTAGACTTATTAGGCAGTGTTCAGATCATGTGGAGGCCGAGGACTGGGATTGGACGTCGGACAATGATCAGGGTTGCTTTGACATATCAGTAGGCACAAATAGCTACTTTGTAGGCCTAGGTGCAAACACTTCAGGGTCAACAAGCACAATTGCAGAGCTAGTTGGATCAGGCACAGAGTATGGCAGTGTAGTTACAGGAACAAATTGTGCAGGCATAGGAACAGGCACAGGTACAGGTACAGATGCAGATGTAGGAACCTCCTCTTGCCCCAGACCCATAGGTAGACCAGTTGATAGCAGAGCGGGACTCCTTTAGATGGAGGGAAGCAGAGGCAAAGGGTGTTGCTCAGAGGCTCATGGGTACCATGGAGAGTGCATTGCTGCATGAGGCCATTGTAGAGGGCTTTGAGATGGCTAGGGAGGTAGAGTACTATTGAGTCTGATATGAGGATTTGTGTCCTCCTAGGCACATAGAGACTTTCCCATGGTCCCACAATAGGACCAGGAGCAAGACACAGACAGCTACACAGAGCATGGGGGTTATTGGGCCTCGATGAGATCCTGATGCGGGGATGAGTGGCAAGCCATCATCCTTGAGACCAGCTCTATCAAGGGGGTCCACCATCCAACCTTGAGCCATTGATGCAGGATTATTGATGTATCCGATTTTGTATTGCTTTTGATCATATCTCATGTATCTCTCTATATTTTTTGAGTTTCATTGGACATTTGGACATTTGTTTTTATGTTGATGAGTGATGATATGCAGCGGCAATGAGTTTTGATGATGTGTTACATTTTTTTGATATGGTTATGTATTTATTTCCGCATTATGTGGTTTTGATGATTTATTGACTAACATGATTTGTAGGATGATTTGATATGCTAATGATATGATGATGATAAAATATGATGTGTACTAATGATATCATACAGGTGGATGAGGATGACAAAAAATGTCGCATGTAGAAATGATATGATATGTGATATATGATATATGATATGAATGTATGTTTTGTTAATCATGTGGAAATGTAATGTTTGTATGAAATTCTTGTATTTTTGGATTGTTCAAATGCCATAAATGATGATGATGTGATGTTGTGTTTATGAAATGCATCATAAACTTGTAGAATGATATGAATTAGGAAATGATATGAAGTGATATGTGATATTCATCAAATGTTGTAAAAAATGATATTGAAAATGAGAAATGATGAAAGATGTGAATGATAAATGATATGAAAGGATTAATAATGATGAAATGTATGACAATGGAACATTTTTTAGGAATTTAATCTAGTTTCAATTTGATTTATTTTTATTGATTAAATCTCTAATATAATATGTCTCATTGGTGTTTGTGTTGATTTACTAACTCTCCCACATTTCACACATAAAACTTGACTTGAGATAGGAGAATGATAGATGAATGAATGATAAGAGATAAGAGATGTGAAAATGAGTTAAAAGACTTATATTTATAGGCAATTCACCTATTTCACTCAAAAATTAGATCCCTTAGGCCGACATGAAGTAAAATTAAACTTGAATTTCACCTTTTCCCACTCAAAGGTCAAAATTGAGCCAAATGGGACTCTTTTACCACACATGGTGATTGGGTCCCACTTGGATGGGACTGATTTTCCATGCATGGAAAATGGGTCCCATAGGGGCCAATTTGACAGCTCAGATGTCAGGAGATAAGGAAATAAGGTCTAAATTACAACTTTGTCGGGTATTTGATCAATTTAGGCCTTGGGATGTACAATATGGGTTAATAGGGGCCTATTAGTGATGATGTAAAGGTATATTAGGGATTGGGACATATAATTCAATGTGAAAGTGTGATTAAATACACTTTACAACATTAAAATGAGGTCCACATAGCCTAGAAAGGCATGAGAACCAATGTGAATGTGCAAGACACATTACAAGACTAGTTTGACATTAAGTTTAAGTTATAAGCCTTCTACATTGATGTAATAATGTTATTAAACACATTTTATAATGTTAAATTAGGGAGAAATGGGTTTATTAAGTCTAGAAAAGCATGAAATCATCTTACAACACTTTACAACACCTTTACAAGACATCATTAAAAGCATGTTATTTAATTTGCAAGGGTCCAAGACCTAGTACAGATGCATAAAATGCCTCACAACACCTGAATCAAGGCCTCATTATGTCCAGTTTATCATGAATTAATCTTGTGTCAAGCAAAGGGTATTTTTTTCTACAACACATTTAGCCCTCACTTTAGTGAGAGGATGAACTTTCTTCAAACTCACACTAAAGAAGACATTCAAGAGAGATCCAAGTGTATAGATGCAGATGAAAAAGGATGAAAAAGACCAAGAAGGCATTCAAGCCCCTAGGATCCAATATCCTAAGCCAAACCATCAAGATACATAATCATGCAATGGAAATATCTAAAGGAAAGAAAGACAGGGTGGAAAGGATGCACTCACTCTAGGGCCATAGAATTTCAGGTCGTCTATGGGGTGAGAAGTCCACAACATACTCACTCTGGGGCCACAAAACTTCTAATTGTTCATGGGGTGAGAAATCCCAAAGATGAGAAACATACACTAGTTGGTATGCACTCAAACACATAGGTGGATATGGGGAAAGTCATGTCGCTGGATGGGCTTCCGGCTCAACCATACCAAAGTTATACCTCCTGATAACTTTAATAAGGCGCCACAAAGGAAAATGGTTTTCAAGCTCTATGAGGTAAGAAAAACTTCGTATGCTTGACACTCATAAACATTATTAATGTAAGGTAGTGTAAGGAGTGTTCAAAGTGATTTTTCTTAGTTCGTGCAAGGTCTCATCTTAGGGAACATCCTACTTAATGTCTCCAAGAGAGGATAAGTGCAAAAGAAGTATCATGCTCTTGGACAAAATCAAAACCAATGACTTCACCAAGAAAAGGACACATCACAAGAAGAAATAAATTGCACAGCGAAATGCGAATGGTGATGTATCAAAATGAACCATAGATTTTTGGGATGAGGAATGCTAGGTCTCTTTTGTTCAATTAGGGTCTTTCACCTAATGAAAAGAGATAGATCCCACACCCAAAATATAGGTGGGTTCACTCAAATAAAGGACTGTATGATGCTTATATGACTAAATGAGATTATCCAAGTCCAACTAATTGATAAGATTGATTGATTAAGTATGCAAAACCTAAGAAATGTGGCTTGTTTGAAAACACAATGTGTAATGCAACAATGAACTAGAAATGAATGCAAAACTTAACAAAACTTAATCAAACTGAAAGTGTGCACCTAGAACCTTGATGAAGATTGGAAATTACATTTGAAATTTTGCTGATGTTTCTTTTTAGGCCTCGTGGGACTCATTCGCCATTCTGGATGAATCAGTCCCAATTCTGTAAAACAAAGTCAGGACCTATTTCTAACAAAAGGGTATCAAAAAATGCATAAAACACAAAACTGACCTTGGAGTGGGACTCATTCACCACTCGTGGTGAATGAGTCCACTTTTGAATTTCTGGATTTTCAAAAGTGGAATTCAAAGATTCTGATCTGTACTTTGACTTCCTATAGGTGTCTGCTTCCAAAACTCTGATTTATGGGTCTAAAAATGAGTTTTTGTTGATATTTTGGCTTGTTGAATGAAGAGAAGATTTAAGCAACCTTGCAAATTTATCTTCAATTATTTCCAAACATCCAAGGGTCCTAAATTTGCAAACACACAAGACAAGAAGAAGAGATGTTGAATGTTAGGGCATGGGGGTTTGCCTTGGTCAAACCCCTTTTAGGTAATTAAACCAAAATGATGAAATAATGGAATGAAATATGTAATAATCAAGTTGATTACCCTTCCATCATGTATAATATTGAAAGTCTCCATCAATTGAGGAAGATTCAACCCTTGAATGTCTTTAGGAGCTTTCTTAATGTCTTGCAATGATAAAACCGTAAGTTGCTTGACTTGAGATGGAAGATTGTGGATGAATAATAAAGAATGGATGTGAATTGAGTTAATGGATGCATTGATGTAAAAATGAGTTTAGAGAGGTTCTTTTATAGGCAATTCACCTATTTTACCCATTAATACCTCATCACAGGCTGACATGAAGCAATATTAAAATCAAATTTCACTTTTTTTCCCACTCAAAGGTCAAAATTGAGCCAAATGGGAACAATTCACCACACATGGTGAATGGGTCCCATCTAGATGGGACTGATTCACCATGCATGGTGAATGGGTCTCATAAGGGCCAATTTGACAACTCAAATGCCATAAGGAAATAAGGTCTTAAATGCAACCTTGTTAGGTATTTGATCAATTTAAGCCTCAAGATGCACAATATGGGTTAATATGGGACTATTAGTGATGATGTGGATGTTGAATAAGGCTTGGGACATAGAATCAATGTGAAACTATAATTAAATACACTTTACAATACTAAAATGATATCCACATAGCCTAAGAAAGCACAAGAATCAATGTGAATGTGGAAGACACATTACAACACTAGTTTAACATTAATTTTAATTCACAAGCCTCTTATATTGATATAATAATGTAATTAAACACATTTTATAATGTTGAATTAGAGAGAAATAGGTTTAGTAAGTCTATAAAAGCGTGAAAGTCCTTTACAACACTTTACAACACCTTTACAAGACATCGTTAAAAGCATCTTATTCAATTTGCAAGGGTCCAAGATCTAGTGTGGATGCATAGAATGCCTCACAACACTAGATCAAGGCCTCATTAAGTCCAATTTATCTTGAATTAATCCCATGTCAGAAAATGTGTTGCTTTCATGACACATTTGGCTCACTACTTTGGTGAGGAGGATGAACTTGGCACAAACTCATGCCTAAAGTAGACATTCAGAGAGGATCTAAGTGTCTGAGATGTGAGATGAAAAAGAATGATAAAAGATCAAAAGAGAGGGTTGTGCAAGCCCAGGGATCAAAGATCCTAAGTCAAACCATAAGATACGAAATAGGCACGATAGGAAAGAACTAAAGGAAAATAGAGATTGGAAAGATGCACTCAATCTGGGGCCATAGAACCTCAAGTGGTCTATGGGGTGAGAAGTCCAAAACATACTCACTATGCGACCATGATCATCTGTGGGGTGAGAAATCCCAAAAGGTGATGAACATATGCTAGTCGGTATGCACTCACAAATAGAATGGTGGCTAAGGGGAAATTCATGCCACTAGATGGGCTTCTTACTCAACCATATCAAAGTTATACCTCCTAATAACTTTAACAAGGTGCCACAAAGAAAAATGGTTTTTGAGCTCTATGAGGTAAACAAAACATCAGTATGCTTGGCACTCATAGAGATTGTTAATGCATAATAGTGTAAGGATTGTTCAAAGGGATTTTTATTTGTTCATGCAATGTCTCATCTTAAGGAACATCATGCCAATGTCACCAAGAGAGGATAGGTGCAAACAATCTCATCTTGTTTCCAAGAGAGGTCAAGTGCAAGGTCTTATCTTGGGCAATATCGTACCTAATGCTTCCAAGAGAGGGAATCATAAGAAAAATAAAATTACACAATGAGATGTGAGTGGTGTTGTATGCCCCCACTTTAAAGCAGTTGTGAGCACTTGTACTATGAGAAATTGCTTTAAAGTAGAAGAAGAGTACATGAGAGCTTACTCAAAAATCCCTATCCCAAGTCATATGTTTTCGAGAAGCTATGTCATGAAAAGGGGAAGTATGTAATATCCAAGCCAACTTAAGGCATGCCATCCACATCCCAAGCTTGCTCTTATGTATTCATGAAAGGTTAATGACTAGCCAAAGGAGGCAACCACAAGTTACATATGAGGACAAGGCTAGCGAACCCCTTTCCCCAACTTAGTGTAGGACAAAGGTGAGCATAAATGATTAAGGAAATGCATGCTAGAGTGAAAATTAACAACAATTAGAGGAATTAGATGCCCCCACATAGGGAAGCATACCAAACTCCTGAAAATATTGTATTTTACAACTCAATGCATTACATTCATTAGTGGAGTGACCATGAACTATATGATAGGTGTAGAATCAAGTTTTTTCATAGCATTTCTTACGAGTTCATGGAGGGAGGGTGATCAAGTGGTCTTGGAGGAGTCTCGACAAGATACCCTCTTAATCAACAATAGAAGGGGGTCTTGTAGTTGGTGTCAAAGATACATATTTCTTAGTAGTAGATGTCATACTTACGCAAGTGTCTCTAGATTGCGATATTTTATTCTTCCCATTATAGGAGGATACAAAATCTAATGAATTCAAATATTGAACATTTTGTGAGATGATATTGACATTAAGCGAAGGTGTAGTTGTGTGTATCATGTTTGGTAAAGGATGATGTTTAAGATCACTAGTTATTAAGGATGACATAGGAGTGTGTTGTGTGAGATTGTTGATGTTGAGTGAAGGATTTTTGATCTCGATCAAACGATAATAACCAAGACCATGAGTTGTTTGTTGTGTGATAGGATCTATAGGGTTGTAGATACCTTGTTCTCAAGCACCACATCCTTTTCCACTATATCCAAGGTGTTTCATAAGTTCATAAACTTTTCCATAAAGCATCTTCATTGCTTTTGGATCAGGTGATGGTTCATTATTGTGTTCATTAAAGGTTTTTGTGGTGTTTGTGGCTTTGTCAAATGTGGTTGAGGTGGCTGTTGTTGAAAGGTTGTCCAAATTTTTTGTTGTCATGATCGTTGGTTGTTTTTGTTTTTCATCTCTCTTTTGTGTAAGTATGTATTCACCCATAAATGATGGTGTGAATTCTAAGGATCACCAACCGTCTCCAAATAAGATAGACACTAATTCCTCATTATTTCATTCAATTTCAAGAGGGTCTATATTGGTTGTTGGAAGTAATGTTTTCAAAGGACTTGTAGCTCCTTTTTCAAGCTGCAAGCAACTTTCAGGCTTGGGATCTACTTCAACTTGATAAATTTTATTGTTATAGACATATTTCATTATACAATGAAGGGTTGAAGGCACTGCATTCATCTCATGAATCCATGGTCTACCTAAAAGAATATTGCATGAAAGATCATAAGGAATGACATGAATAGGAGTTTGCAAAGTAACCACCCCAACTATAATAGGAAAAGTGATTAAACCAAGTGGTCGCTTTATTGAATCATCAAATCCTTGAATAAATATGTAATTAGGTTTTATTTGCGACTTTTCAACTTCTAATCGATCTAGGCGATTCATAGTACACACATTAAGAGTAGAACCATTATCTATAAGAGTTCTCTTTATGCCTGTTGTGTTGTATTGAGCAATGATCATGAAAGCTTCATTTTATTGTCGTAACTCTAAAGGAGGAAGCTCGTGTTGATGGAAAGTAATGCAAAGATTCATTTTCTCATTTGATGGGTTAAAGCTGCTACATAATTCAGAGTTGTACTAGAAGGAATAATAATTTGAACATTTTAAGGCTATTTGAAGAACAGTGTGCTAATTTAGTGAGTTCTGAAGTAAATCCAAAAGGGAAATCTTTGTAGGAGTATTCTTTAATTGTTCAACAAGATCATACTCCTTTGTGTGTGGGCTATAGCAAGGAGGGTGGGGTTGGTTGCGGTGGTTGCAGATTATGAGCAATGGTATTATAACTCTTTTGCTATGACACATTAGTTTGGGGTGGGTAGAGGATGAGTTTAGGTTTATGTTGAGGTTGTTGTTTGTGTAAAGGTGGGTAAAGAGTAAACTTGGGTTTAGGTAAAGGTTTATGTGAAGGGGGATAAAGGATGAGTTGAGGTTGAATAATGTTAACATCTCGTAACAATTGAGAGTCTTCATTGTCTTTGAAGGGCATGTTATTTTTTTCTTGAGTCATAATATCCTCCCTCGAAGGAGAGTTCATAGGAGAAAAAAAAACCACATGTTCATGAAAATTAAGGTTTTGGTCATCCAACATAAGTTCATAGCCACTGAGAGTGTTACTAATGGTTGAATGTGTTTGATTATTGATAGTGGGGATATTAGGGGAAGATTGTATTTGATTGTTGGTTGTTTCTAACGTCACATTGTCTTGGTCCATATTGTCTACCATACTAGGAGAGCTTGCAATATGTTCATCTAAGTTTGAGGTTTGTAAGTTTGATTTTCCACAAGTGGGAAAGGCATCGAGAGAAGGACCATTATGATTTTAAAATAGATTTCCCCATATGGGAGGAGCATTAGGGAAGGGGGGATCACTGGTTTCATGATTTGTAATAGGGATAGCTTCTAACACCAACCTATCCTCTTTACATTGAGGAGGGGTGTTAGGAGATGGACAAGAGTGATTGTCATGACCATGGAGATTTGGTAAGGTGATTTTTAGGAAGGTTTCTATGATCTCATGTTCGTGTTTTCTAACATCAATCAAAGGGGAATAAGGAGATGGACAATCAAGACCATCTAGGCTTGTAACTTCTTGCACCAATATACCTTCATCACTAATAGGAGAGGTATCAGGAGAAGAAAAAGTATGATTTTTTTTATTGTATACACTACCATCCACACCAATGGGCAATGTAAGATTAAGGATTGTACCAATGGTTTGATAAGGTTTCTTAAAGTCTTCATTGTGGTAGTCAAAATTGAACTCATAAGAGGGAATGTTGTACTTATACAATCCACTATTAACAAAATCAAAGCCATGTCTTTTGAAAGGAAACATGCTATGATGAAAAAGGAAATAAATTACAATGTAATGACGTAAAAGGAAATGCAATTTTCAGTTTCAAAGTAAGCTAATTTTTTGTTTGCACAATGCAAAAGTGAAATTAAACAATGCATGAAATGAGCTATTTGAAGCTAGATATAATGGAATGAAGGTTATAGAAATGCTAAAAATTGATATAGGTAGGTTAACGCACCTAACAAAAGCTTAACAATAGAGTTCTAAGTTCTATAAAATGCACTTTCAAGGGTCAAAAGGGACTAATTTTCCTAGGGTGGCAAATAAGTCCCAATATGGACTTTTTTCAGATTTCTCAAAAAAAATTGACTAATTTTGATTCTTTCTGAGTGCTATGATGCAAACCTAAGTGAAAAATGTAGAATTTCAAAAAATCCAAACGAATTTAGATGCTAAAAATATGACCTAAATGCCCTTTTTTATGAATACAAACTTTAAAACCTAGTATGCAAATGAATCATGCAAACCCTAATGCAAGGGAAATGCAAACTAGATCTATGATGATGGACTCCAAATCAGATAAGTAAGTGTTTAAAAAACAATTTCACCAAAATGAACCATAGATTTTTGGCACCATATACTTCTCTAGCTCTTCTAGGGTTTTTCACCTAAAAGGAGGGAGGTGGGGCCAAAAAAGCTAATTGTACATTCAAATTATGATGCGTATTATGTTTTTTAGACTAAATGAGATGAGATAAGTGCAACTAAACTATGAAATTGATCGAATATGAATGTAAAACCTAAGGAACAAGTGATGTTTGAAAACACATTGTGTAATATAAAATCACCTACGAACGAATGGGAAATTGCAACAGAAACGAATCAGACTAAAAGTATGCACCTAGAATCTTGAAGGAGACTGGAAATTGCTTCTAAAACACTATTGATGCTAATTTTTCAGGCCTACAAGGACTCATTCACCATTCTAGGTGAATCAGTCCCAATTCTGTCAAACTGAGCCAAAACATGTTTCTGATAAAAGGTTACTCAAAAATGTAGAAAACTCAAAATTTACCTTGGAGTGGGAATCATTCACCACCCATGGTGAATGAGTCCACTTTTTAATTTTTTTATTTTTAAAGGTGGATTCTAAAGCTTCCAATCTACACTTTGACTTCCTATAGGTGTTTAGTTCTGAAACTCTGATTTACGGGTTTGAAAATTGAATTTTGTTGATATTTTGACTTTTTCAATGAAGAGAAGACTTGAGAAACCTTGCAACTTGATCTTCAATGATTTTCAAGTTTCCAAGGGACCTAAATATGAAAATACACAAGAAGAGAAGAAGAAATGGTGAATGTTAGGGTATGGGGGTTTGCCTTGGTCAAACCCCTTTTAGGTAATTAAACCAAAATGATGAAATAATGGAATGAAACATGTAATAATGGAGTTGATTACTTGACCAGGATATTTGATCTTGAAAGTCTGGAGCAATTGAGGAAGATTTGGCCCTTGAATGTCTTTAGGAGATTTCTTAATGTCTTGCAATGATAAAACACTAAGTTGCTTGACTTGAGATGGAAGATTGGTGGATGAATAATGAAGAATGGATGTGAATTGAGTTAATGGATGAATCAATGTAAAAATTAATTTAGAGAGGTGCTTTTATAGGAAATTCACATATTTTACCCATTAATACCTCATCGCACGTGGACATGAAGGAATATTAAACTCAAATTTCACTTTTTTTCCCACTCAAAGGTCAAAATTGAGCCAAATGGGATGTATTCTCCACACATGGTGAATGGGTCCCACTTGGATGGGACTTATTTTCCATGCATGGCAAATGGGTCCCACAAGGTCCAATTTGACAGCTTAGATGCCAAGAGAGAAGGAAATAAGGTCTTAAATGCAACCTTGTCAGGTATATGATAAATTTAACCCATGGGATACACAATATGGGTTAATATGGGACTATTAGTGATTATATGGATGTCAAATAGGGCTTGGGACACATAAATCAATGTTAAAGTGTGATTAAATACACTTTACAACACTAAAATGTGGTCCACATAGCCTAAGAAAGCACAAGAATCAATGTGAATGTGAAAGACACATTACAACACTAGTTTAACATTAATTTTAATTCACAAGCCTCTTATATTGATGTAATAATGTAATTAAACACATTTTATAAGGTTGAATAGAGAGAAATAGGTTTATTAAGGCTAGAAAAGTGTGAAAGTCCTTTACAACAATTTACAACACCTTTACAAGACATCGTTAAAAGCATGTTATTCAATTTGCAAAGGTCCACGATCTAGTGTGGATGCATAAAATGCCTCACAACACTAGATCAAGGCCTTATTAAGTCCAATTTATCATGAATTAATCCCATGTCAAGAAAAGGGTACTTTTTTTCTATGACATAGAAAGCAATCATTTTCTCTACATTTCTAACATTGCAATCCTATTCCTTTGTATTGTATAGATTACTAATTGCTTGTATGAACCTGCAAGTTGTTGGAAAAGTTGTAGAATGCTTCCAGCTTTCTAATTTCTTTTTGTTTGGTTTATTTTCATCATGTTTTGTGAAATTTATGATCAAATTAGTGATTGCCACTTCCATATTTTTATTGTTTTATAACAAGAAAACTATTTGGTATAGTTTTTAATGAACTTGTAAGGTCAAGGGGAGGAATTTGGATGATAGAGATATGAAATATAGAAATTTTAGTTTTCTTTTGGACTCATTTCATTAATATTTGTAAAAGTTAGAGCATTTTTGGTGAAAAAAACCCCAAACCCTTCCTAAGGTTTCCAGTTGGAGAAAAAAATTTCATTTCTTGAGTTTTGTACATTGAAACCTCATGAAAATCGGTGGAATGGATGTAGACATCTTTTTTGTGTTCCCAATGTTGCAGGAGTAGGGTGGAAGGTATTAACAAAGGTCTCAAATCAATAAACTTCACAATTCAAGATTCTTTACACAACAATTAAAGAGACTTTCTTCACAAAATTGCCACTAGGATTGTAAGAGTAGAAAATAGGGTATTTTTGACATGATTTGTAGGAAACAACTCCAACCCACATAGAAGTATAAAAGTGACTCAAACACACCTTATATGGTCTAAAAAAACCTTATTACAAAAAAAATGACACAAAACCAAACAAAACTCAACACTTTAACACCTTTAAACATGAGGACTTAGATTCCCTGCACCAACAAAAATGGGAAACATACCTGCAATTGTACTTGGTTTTGTTTTTTCCAAAAGGGAGACATGTTGTTTGTTGACATTGGATCATGTTTTTCTTCAAGCACTTACCATTTTTGTAGGTGATTACACATTGTGGGAGGGCTTCATAGTCTCCTTTTTCTCCTTCCTATGGAGGGCTATTGATTCTATATACATGATGTATGTAGTCCTTGGGAGAGTGTGATTGAGTCCTCCATCCATGCATCATGTTTGTTTTTTCTCTCTTTTGGAGGGGTTTTTTCCATGAGGTTTTCTCCTTTTCTCCAGTTGTGAGAGTTGCATTGTAAATGAGTACCTAAATGAACCATTGATTTTTTTCTCATATGGACAACTCTAGCTCTTCTAGGGTTTTTCACCTAAAAGAGAGAGGTAGGGGCCAAAATGCTAACTAGTTCATTCAAATTATGTTATGTGTATTGTTGTCTAAACTAAATGAAGTAAATTAAATACAATTGAGTGATTTTAAATAAATAATATGAATGAAAACTAAGATTTAAATTATGTTGAAAACACACTAGTGATATGCAAACAATGAACTAAATGAAGAAATATGCAAACAGAAAGAAATGAGATGAAACAGAGTGCACCTGGGAAATGTTTGATGAATCTAGAATGTTGTGGATGCTAACTGAAATCACTAAAATTTCACAGTGGGACTCATTAGCGGGTGGCAACTATGTCCTCCTAGGTGAAAAGTGTCAAAACTAGTTTTTGTTGGAATCTAGAATCTAAAAAAATTATATTTTTTAGTCTTAAGGTGGGAATCATTAAGCCACTTGGTGGTGAATCAGTCCTCTCCCAAATTTCTAAAAATGGGAGACAACTCTGCACACGGATCACGAAAATCTTTGATTATCGGGGTTGTTGTAATCAATTCTGAGGCAAAAAACTTCTCCAAGCTTGAAATATGAAGTTTGACTTGAACCACCCTGATTGACCTGTTTACCAATCTTCAACACCAAAAATCTTATTAAATCTGCATCACGTGGGTCTACAAACACACATGCAATAGGGGAAATGGTTGAGGGTTAGCAAATAGGGGTTTGCCTTGGTCAAACCCCACTTTAATAATCAAACCCTTAATGAAACAATGAAATGAAAGAGAATGATAAACTAATAACATGAAATTGCTATCAACTTACCAAACCCTTGATGATACAAATCTGAAGTAATGTCAATGGATGCTCCAAAGTGCTTGAATATTGCTTGAATTGATGTTGTAAAATGCTTAAATGCTTGAAATGTTTGATGGAATGCTTGAATGAATGAGGAGATTGTAGGAGATGTAAAATGAGGTGAAAATAACATATTTATACAAATGTGGCCTTAACCATTCATACCTCATCAAGGCCATCAAGTGTTTTCAATAAAAACCTAAAAGGAAATTTTAAAAAAATTGAATTTGGAGCCAAGGGGGACTCATTCACCACCCATGGCAAATGGGTTCCACCTATGACCTGAAAATAAGTGTCAGGAATTAAGTTGTATTTAGTGTTGTTTGTTGGGTTTATATTCAAAATTACACTTAAATAAGACATATGAGGGCATAAAGAGACCAAATAAAGCATGAGAAAGGAATAAATAGTGAATATGTTCCTAGAAAAGCATGAAATCTTCTTACAAGACTTTAAAACACTTCAAAATAGGACTTGTTTAGTGATGAAAAGGTGATTTTTAGGTGAATTGCAATGTATAGAGTCTAGAAGAATGTAGAAATGTCTTACAAAACTTCACAACACCTTCATAAGATGTAATTATTTGAATTTTAGTACCTAAATATGCGTGTTCAAGCCATGTCACAACATAAAATCAGAGCAAAATATATCAAATACCAAATTGAGAAAGACCTAAAAGGCCATGAAAATGAAAAGGGGCCATTTTTCTATGGTACACACTAACATGGTTGTGTACAAGGGCATACAACTAAGAGGGGGGTGAATCAGTTGTCACAAAAATTAACCTTATTAAACTTATTCTCAAATCTAATAAATAAACATGAAAGCATAAATCATCACCACATTAGAAACACACATAACACCAAGATTTTTTTTACGTGGAAACCCTGTTAGGGGAAAAACCATGGTGGATGTTAGTCCACAAGCTTATACCTTGTTAAAAGTATAAAAAAAAAATGGGGAATGCACATGCATTTAGGCACATTGCCTAGAGCTCACTACTCAAATACAACAAGGCTTGCTACACAAAGGAAGACACATTATCTTATAGAAACATTCAGATTACATCCGCAAGATTTTGAACTAAGAAAATGGCATCTACTAATGCCTGATTATAGTTCTAGTTAAGCACATGAACACTTCTTCACACTCTTGTCACTCTTCCTCAGACTCTGCTTCTTCCTTTGAATTATTAGGACATTATTCTCACATCTCATTCACACCCTTCCTTCAAATGGTTAAAAAAATCACTTATATATATCTGCAACTAAGAATAATATGATCTCCATGTCGGCTTCAACTAAATAAAAAAATGAATACAAACTGTTGGCTCAAACCAATAAACAATTATTAATGTGAATCAAACAAATTCAACAAAAACATAGTAAGGACCCAAAAAAACATCTTCGAACATGAAACTCCTTCAAAAATTATGCCTCAAAGATCCACAACACACTACAATCACCCTATTGGTCATGAACATGAAAAACATGAACAGGGAAGAGAAAATCACCAATTGCAAGCACAATGATCAATGCAAATGTGCAACAAAGATAGAGCATGATCTAGAAACATCCACTAGCATCATGAATCACCACAGAAGTATTCACAACAATTCAACTAACTAGAATCACATCATCTTCTTTCAGGAACATCAACTAAAGCAACATAACAACTGTTAGAACACAGATACTCATAACTTGATCAAATCTTCATGCGGATCTCTGAAATTTAACATGGATAAAATAGATATACTCAAAAAAATCCCTTTAATCCACAACCTCTGCTCATCAATATACTGAGCTAGGAAATAGTATGTTGGCTAAACTGAACTTCACTGCATCACTGACAACCTGCAACTTATTTTATTACAATTTTCTCAATATCCTCAACATATATAGCCTCTAAGACATTAATTCCAATAGTGTTGACATCAATGACAACCACAATCAGCAACATCCAACAAATTCTACCTAAGTTTTCACTTAAGGAGGGGTGTTAGTGTATTTAAGTTTAACTTAGGGTAATTACTCTGGGTGGTTTTTCTCGGAGAGTAGTTTTCTCACCCGTTTGGTATTTTCATAGCTTTAAAAGCCTGTACCATTGTGTATTTTATGCATCTCATTTTTATTCTCTCTTTTGGTGAAATAGTTGTGCTTCTCTCTATCTCGTGAAGGTTTTTTGTTGCAAATGGTGATCTTGAGCTCCACCTACACATTGCATAACAAATTTTTATGCCCCTATCTATCTCAAAAGACCGATCAATATTGTGAAGTGGTGTTTCATTGTTACTAAAGTGTCTCTGCAAACTTGTGACCATTGAATTTTATTGAGAGTATATAATGTTGGTGTAATTAATTATTTAATTACACTTCGCATAAGTTTACTTGGGTAATATTTTAACTTCTAGGTTGAATAATTAAATAAATCATTTAATAATGGGGTAATTCCCCCTTCCTTGTTTGTAGGAGATAAGAATCCTTCTAGAAGATGAGTTGTTCTTCTAGAACTTATCTTTATCTTTTTATCATTTCCTAGATAGGGTTCACATGTTGTAACATGTAGTGTGATTTTAACAATTGGCAACATCTTACGCATTTTAGGTTTTCACTCATGCCTATATATTCAAGGCACTTTGTTCATTTGTAATCATCTCATATTCAATTTGGCATTGTTGCATCTTAATGATATCATGATTTTTTTTCCATTTCTCTCTTGTGGAAGTTATTTTTTCTTGCGGGTGATTTTGGGGTGTTTCAGGAGTTCACCTAAACTCCTTCATGGTATAAGAGCTTCAATGCTGCAGACTTCTTCCCAGATATAAGGAATCAATCTTGGCGTGAAAGTTTTGTTGGATGCAAGCAACCTTTTTATTAAAGCCATTTTTCAATTTTTACTTTTAGCTTCAAAATATTTCTGGGTTTTTTTTTTCTCTACTCATTGTGAACAGATTTTTCAGAAATCAAATCAGAAGTAAACTTTTTTAGCTAGAAAACCCGTTTTGTGCAGGCTAAATTCAAAATTTTTAAAAAATTCATAACTTTTGGCCATGGTGTCATATTTTCACAAATGAGATATCATCAAAAAGCTGGTTTCATCATCTTCACAGATTTGAAACCTAATTTTTCTAGTTTTTTCACTAGGTATCTAATTTTTTTGTCAGAATACAACCTTTGCTTTTTGGGTTATATTCTTGGGAAATCTTATGAAATAACTTGCACAATAGAAGAATATGATATGAAATATGCTGCAAATACTTGATAATAACTGAGAATAACAAGCCACTTCGAGGGGGAAAACCTCCAAATATCTCTAATGAGAACACACTTCAAAACTCGATGATGAAATAAGACTCACAACCTCCTATATATACCTATTTATTCCTAGGATATCACCTAGGTTGAATTAGACACACCTATACAAGTCTTAGGCCAACCTAAACAACTAAATAACAATATACTAATGATAATATGACTTAATAGAGAGTTAAGATAGCCACAAGCCAAAACTATTCATAACCCAATGTACACTAATATTAAGGGCGAGCATGCCCCCCTTCTTCAAAGAAGCATTGTCCTCAATGCTAATCAAGTTTGGATTCTTTTAAATGAACTCCTTGTCCTCCCATGTGGCATCTTCAATTGGTAAATTCTTCCATTGGATGAGATACTCAGTGAGATTTCTATTCCTCAGCTTCTTTGTGTGTGTTTGACGAATGCACTTTGGTTCAAAAGTTATTCTTCCTTCTTCATTGAGCTCTGGTAGAGTTGTTTGAGTGGGAATATTATGCCCAATGACCTTCTTCAAATAGGAAACATGAAAAAGTGGATGTATCTTTGTTGTTGGTGGCAACTCTAGCTTGTAGGCAACACTACCGATCTTTTACATGATTTGGTATGGACCATAATACCTTGGAGACAACTTATTATTATTTTTTGTTGCTTTAGTGAGATTTTCTTATAAGGCTGCAATCTCAAGAAGACCCAATCCCCAACTTCAAAACTTCTTTCACTACGATGTTGGTCTGCCTGTTGTTTCATTCAATTTTGTGCCATAGCTAAATTCTCCTTGAGTCCTAAAAGTACTTGTTGTTGATGAAGCAAGTGGTGTTCTACTGCCTAAACTCTTGGTGACACATTTATTGATGATGCGATGGAAGGAGGATGATTTCCATAAAGTGCCAAAAATGGAGACATTTTTTGATGAGCTATGAAAAGAAGTGTTATACCACCATTCTGCAAGTGGTAGCCAATCTACCCATTGAGACTGTTTCTCTAAAGCGAAACAACGTAGATATCCTTCCAAACACTTATTAACAACCTCAATTTTCCCATCTAATTGAGGCTAGTATGAAGAGCTATGAGCCAATTGAGTACCCAAACATGAGAATAAATCTTTCCAAAAGTGACTTGTGAAGATAGGATCACGATCACTAACAATAGCCTTAGGTGTACCACATAGCTTTTGGATATTCTCCAAAAAATATTTTTCCACTGCACTTGTTGTAAAAGGATGTGATAATGCAATGAAATGTGCATATTTAGTGAGGCGATCAACTCCCACCATGATGACATTATGACCTTTAGATTTTGGAAGCCCTGTGATGAAGTCCATGGATACCTCTTCCCAATGCTAGCTAGGAATAGATAAGGGTTTCAAGAGACCCGGTGTCTTAATTGTCTCCCCTTTATTCCTTCGAAAAACCAAACATTCAGCCACAAATTTTTGAACATCACCTTTTAGCCGTTCCCAAAAAAAATCTTGCTTGACTCGATGATATGTCTTCAAAAATCCTAAATGACCACCCACTAGAGACTCATGCAACTCTATGAGAATCTTGTGTTTAAGAATGGAATCTTGCAGAGATACAAATGCTCTTTATACTAAAGATTATCTCCCTTCCAACAAAAATTATCTGAACTACTAGGATCACTTTTTAATTGTTCGATGAGATTACTTGTCACAACATCATTTTTCCACTCTGCTTTGGCTTCCTCCACCCAATTTTCTTGTAATATTGAAAGGAACACAATAAGGCTTCATATTTCTAATCCTTCCTTGAAAGTGCATCTGCTACAATATTTTCTTTCCCTTTCTTATATACAATCTCAAAGTCATATCCTAACATCTTAGTGACCCATTTTTGTTGCTCTTCATAAGATAGTCTTTGTTCCAAAAAATATTTTAGGCTATCATGATCTATCTTAGCCTTGAAGTGTCTACCCAATAGATAAGGCCTCCATTATTTAACTGCATGGAGTATTGCTAGCATTTCCTTCTCATAAATAGGTTTTAGTTGATTCTTACCCTTTAATTGATGACTCTCAAAAGCAATTGGTCAACCTTCTTGCATGAGCATTGCTCCTATCCCATTTCTAGAAGCATCACATTCCATAATGAATTCCTTGGTGAATTCAGGAGTGGCAAGCACTGGAGTTGTACACATAGCCTCCTTCAATCTCTCAAATGCTATATTGGTAGACTCGTTCCAATGAAAAGAATCCTTCTTCAATAGAGTGGTGAGAGGTGCTGCTATATGACCATAATTCTTCACAAGTCTTCTATAGTACCCTGTCAACCCCAAGAAACCCCTCAGTTTCTTAATGGTTTTTGGAATAGGGTAGTCCATGATAGCCTTAATTTTTTTAGGGTCCACCTTTACTCCTTCATGTGAAACTATGTGTCCAAAATACTCCACCTCCGTAAGACCAAAAGAACACTTGGATGGCTTAGCATAGAGTTTATGATCTTCAAGTATTTGTAATGCTTGATCCACATGTTGCAAATTTTCTTCCCAAGTCTTGCTATAAATCAATATATCATCAAAGAATACTAACACAAAATTTCTCAAGAACTTCAAAATGGAATTCATCAAACTTTGGAATGTAGATGGTGCATTGGTAAGACTAAATGGCATCACCAAAAAATCATAATGACCCTCATGAGTCTGAAATTCTATCTTACAAATATCTTCCTCCTTAATCCGAATTTGGTGATAACCAGATCTAAGATCTAGCTTGGTAAAATACATAGCTCCATTCAATTCATCTAGAAAATCATCAATGACTGGAATAGGAAACTTATCTTTAATGGTGTACATGTTGAGCACTCTATAATCTAGAAACATGTGCCAAGTATCATCCTTCTTACATACCATCACCACAGGCGAGGAGTAAGCACTTTGGCTATGCCTGATATTTCTTGCCTCTAGCATCTCCTCAACAATTTTTTCTATCTCACTCTTTTGTATGTGTGGATACCTATAAGGCCTGATGTTCGGTGGTTGGCTCACTAGGACTAACTATATGGCATGATCATGATCCCTCTTAGGAGGAAGTCCTTTAGGAATATCTCCAAGAACAACTGAGTGATGATCAATTATAGCTTGCAAATCTAGATGAGTAGGAGCATTAGATTGAGAGACTTCTAATGAACATAGCTGGGCCACAAATCCATCCACTCCTTTCTTAAGAAAATTTTGTATTTGATGATAGCTTACCATTTGTGGGGATTTTTCCTTCAACCCCCTTAGCTCTACTAGCCTTCCTTCTAATTGAAATCCCATGAATAGTTCTTGGAAGTTCATCTCAATCGTTCCCAATGTAGTACAAGCCATTGTACTCCCAAAACAATATCTCTTGCACCCATGGATATCACATACATTGTGGTATCAAGTTGATAATCTCCCATGGAAAATTTAATGTTATGACACTTCCCTGAACAACTAATTGTGCCACCATTTGCAATCAAAACCTGAAACTATGGAGCTGTATATATAAAACAATTTAGACAAGTAGCTAGCTTTTTGATGATGAAATTATGAGTACTACCTGAGTCAATCAACACTATTACCTTCTGCTTCTTTAAGAACCCCACCACCTTGAGAGTTTGTAGAACGCTGAATCCTGAGAGTGCATGACAAGAAATTATTGGTTGAGAATCATGTGATTCCTCATTTGACTCCCTTTCATCCTCTAGTATGGGTTCCTCCTCTTCTTCCTCACTTGGACCTTCAATATAAAATAGTTTCTTTTCACTTCATTTATGTCCTCGACTGTATTTGCTATCACAATTTAAACACAACCCTTTTTCTCTTTTCTCGTCAATTTGTTGTGGAGTCAACTTAGTAGGTTGTGTTTAATATCCTTTCTCTCTTGTCACATTAGCCCCTTGCTTCTTAGGAATCAAATACTTCTCCTCTACCCTACGTGCTAAGATAAAAGACTTATTTATGGAGCTAGGGCTAAACATGCATACCTCATGTTGAATGTGATCCTTGAGACCACCCAAGAATAAATCATTCAAGTTTTCCTTCATAATTGTATCCACTCTTAAGGATAGATTTTGGAATTGCTGAATATAATCCTTAATTGATCCTATTTGTTGAAGTTTAGCCAGCTGGCTAAAGAATTTTTTTGTCACGCTATTGCTATATTGTGCTTGGAGTTCCTTCATAAAAATTGACCATGAGATGGTGAGCCCCTTTTTACTTTGATGAGTGCAAAGCCAATGATACCAAATGAATTAATCTGGTTCTAGATATAGGGAAGCCATCGTGACCTTTTTTCTAGTAGGATTTGGTGTACTTCAAACAAATTATCCATTTGGTTTATCCATGTTAGAGGATCCTTTCCATCGAACTTGTGCATATCCAGCTTTTGAAATAAATTCCTAGATCCCATAGGAGTACTAAATCTTGTGACAATGGTAGCTGACCTAGAATTTTCACCTTGGTTGCTTGAGAACTCCTTTCTTGGTTCAACCATGTAGGTGCTTAACATTTTTCATATGTCTAATATATCTCCTCTTAGGTCACACATATCCATCTTAATTGAGGAAATGTCTTCCTTGAACTTATTGATTTCCTCATTAGGAGTAATATCCTCTATTGTTACCCCCTCCTTATCAGGAGTCTTCCCCAAAGTGACAACATTCTTTTTTACCCTTGTTGCAAGCCCCGTCATGATGGAACCATTAATTTTGAAATAAATCAAATAAATTATACTTAAATTCTCTGAAATTTTTACTGTAACTTACTAGGGAAAAAATAACTTACAAGAAATAAGCATATTTTTCAGTGTGGAGAGTGATAATTGTGAAAAATGTAATTTTTCAATAAATTTCTTATTTCTACTCCAATTCCTCCAAATTTTTTACTGTAATCTTATTTGGTATGTATTCAAAAACTCAATAAAAATTAGACTCCAATTAGATAATATGTGCGAGATATAAAGATTCCAAAACAATTGTGTAGAAACCCTAATTCTGCAATAATTCGCTTAATTATGCTCCAATTCTTTTGAAATATGGAATATATCTTATTGAATATGTTCTTCAAAAACCCTTTAAAAATTAAAAAAAAATTCACCAAAATCGGAAAGATATGCTCTTCCCAAAATTGCCTCCAAAATTGAGAAAAAACTTGCCTATACGGTGCCAAGATCATGCTTTGATACCACTTGTTATGAAATAGCTTGCACAATAGAAGAATATGATATGAAATATGATGCAAATAATTGATAATAAATAAGAATAACAAGCCACTTAGAGGTGTAAAACCTCCAAATATCTCTAATGAGAACACACTTCACAACTTGATGATGAAATAAGACTCACAACCTCATATATATACCTAATTATGCCTAGGATATCACCTAGGCCGACTTAGACACACCTATATAAGTCTTAGGCCGACCTAAACAACTAAATAAAAATATAATAATGATAATATGACTTAATATAGAGTTAAGATAGCCACAAGCTGACTATTCATAACCCAATGTACACTAATATTAAGGGCATAGTAGGAAATGTGTAATCAGGATTATTTTTTGAGATCGAAGGGGAATATTTTTTGAATTTGAGAGTACATACTGATATTTTTCATGGATTCATAAAATATTTCACCCCTTACTCCATTCAATTACTTTGGTTGGAAAAAAATGGAGATTCTTTTGAAGCACAAAGGGTTGTACAAAGTGACCATGGGTACTGAAGTTGAACCTGCAGGTGTTACTAAAAATAGAAAGTGGTTTAATAGGTGTGATGAAGCTTTTGGTACTTTATGTCTGTCTATTTATCATGATCTTCTTTTTCATATTGAGTCTTGTAATTCTCCAAATTAGATCTAGACTACTTTAGAGTCTTTGTTTGGGAAGCATGATACTATGAGAGGATTCTAGTTGGAGAATGAGCTCATTAGCTTATATCCTAGGGATTTTGATAGCATCTAGGAGTTCTTCACAAAACTCAAGTCTCTTCGTTTACAGTTGAGACAGTGTTGTTTTCAAAAGCAGGACTCTCAGTTGATATTGTTCATTCTTTCTAAGCTTGGACCAGAATATTTATTTTTTGCCTCTACCTTTTATGCCACTTAGGATGCTCTTTGTAAGAGATTCACTATGCCATCTCTTGATGAATTTGCTTCATCTCTCACTCAAGAGAAAGCTAAGTTAGCTAGAATGGGAACGATGAAACCTTCTTCATCACAGGAACTCATTGCATCTCAGGAGCTAAGAGATCAAAAGGCTTCTTTAGGCAAAGGAAAGAAACAGAAACAAAAGGATTTCAAATCTCATGAGCAACAAAAGGAGTCCTTAGATTCATCCTCCTCTTCTAAGCGGAAATCATCTAAGGAGAAAGTTACATGTGCTTATTGCAAGAGGGAAGGACATGCAGAACATAGATGCTACAAGAAGGATATTGATGAGCTGAAATATCTTCTTCAGAAACATCAGATTGATTTTCCTTCTAGGATTTTCGCATCATCTTCCTCCCCTCCTCCTCCTTCTTTAGGGTAGCTTGACACATGCACGACTGGTTTGCATACCACATCATTTTTGAAGGGACATGCTCTTTGTGCTTATTCAATTCATGAATCAGGAAGATGGCTTCTAGATTCAGGAGCTTCTCATCATATGGCATGTTTGTAGTCTATTTTCACTTCCTTTGAGCCTTCTACTGTGTCTCCTATTTTGATGGGAAACAATACATACATGAGTGTTACAGGGAAGGGGTCTATTAGTTTTTGGGACAACATTTGTTAGGATGTCTTGTGTGTTCCTCATTTGACAAATAACCTTCTTTCCATATATTAGATCACACATGGAGGCAATGAGAGATTTGTGGAGTTTACACCTGATTCTGTTATCATCAGAGACTTGGAGAGTCGAACAATTATTGCTACTAGGGTGGTGGATCACCCATCTCAGTTGTATTCATTTGCAAATTTTTCTACTGATAGTGCTTTTGTTCCTATAGCTATTCCTCACACTTCTAGTGTGAATCATCATTCAGAGGAGACATTTTAAAGCAATAACACAAACCAAACAAAACAATGCAACCAATCACTACAAGATTACCCCCCCAAATCACTTAATCATGAAACCCCCCAAGAAATATTTGATTTGGCACTTTATGAGTAGTGCGTTTACAGTTGCCACTTGCCAAAAACAATGAAGTGGTTCTTGATCTTGGTACATGAAAATGCCCAAATAGGCCACATAATCAAGTACAATTTTTGGTACAAAATGAGATCAATCTGATCATACCACTGAGAAGTACAAAAAAAATCATGAACTTTCAAAAAAACTATACCCAAAAATGTTATTGTAGGAACAAGATATGAGCTCCCGAAGTTCCCAAAATGAGGACAAAGCAGCAACACTTGTGAGAATCTACACCTTTTGGAAACACCAAACACCAAAAAAAAAAATTGATTGCACCATTGTGCAGAGCACGAAAAATTAGCCCAAATCAAAAAAACATTCTAAAAAAAAGGAGCCAAAATGAGCAAGTTATGACCCTCTGAAGTTGAACTGCAAAATCAAAAAGTCAATTGGAGAGGGGGCCAATTTTTTTTTGAAAATTTTATGCTGATGTGGGGATGATGTCATCAATGTGCTCATTTAAATTTGACATCCATTTAGCTGTCGCTATCACTCCCCCTATCAAAATATTCCCAGAGAATTGAAATCCTCACAGTACCTATCAATGGTTGAATATTCTCAAGTTATCGGAATATGCTTCAAGGATATTCTTAGATACTGTCGGTGATAAGACTTGTCACTGATATAAAGAAGTTGCTAGATTTTTTGACTGTTGCCAGAATTTTGGTGAAGAGACCGCTGGTAATAGAAGATAGTAGGTGAATTTATATGGGACCACCAATTTTGAAGGGCTATGGGGGCCACGGCTATAGGCCACGTGGTGGGTGGGGGTCCACGCAGTACAACGTGGGCCACATATTTCTGTGGCAAGTACAATAGTACCTTATACTTGTCAAATAAAAAAATATTCAATTGAAATAATGATTTTTTTATAAAAAAATTCCAAAAATTTTCCAATCGAATAAAATAATTATTTTTAAAATGCGTACCTTGTCATAATGATGTGATCTGTGGGTCGTATGGCTCTCTGAGCAATTTTTTTTTGCCTCACTAGACAATTTGCTCCGAATTGGACGAATTGGCAGTCGATCTTAGGGTTTTTGGCCCTTCTAGACATGATGGTAGGGTTGGATTTGACCCAAAATGCTCCAAAATTGTAGCTACCTTCTAGATTTGGCAACCACACTTCAGCTTCAAGCCCTCATAGATTTGGCCTTGTAAGTCTTATTTGGACAAAAAAAAAGGCAAAATTGACTTTTTGAAACCTTCTAGACGCAATGGTGAGCTCAATTTTGCACCAACAAGCTCGAATTTGAACCTGCAATAAAGATCCAAAAATGGAACACCCCCAAATCTGGTATCTCTCTTTAGAAAAAGACTCTCCAATGGCATCCAACCCACTATGATACCATGTTAGAACTAAGATATAGCTCTGATACCATGTTAAAATTGGCTATGGCTGTCAAGATCTTGAGACCAAATGGAAAGCACAAAAAAGAGAGAATATAATATAACAAGAATAAATTGTATTCAATGTCAATGATATGAGATGATTGTTTTCAATGAGAGAGACCCCTTGGTTATATAGCCAAGGTGAGATACAAGATATCATAGGATTATGAAAAGTGTCTTAATCATATGACATGAGACAACTAATCACAACTACCTAGGTTCACATGTAGTAGTTGTCAAAAGATAAGATAACTAATGACAACTAACACCTTCTAGCAAGATTCCTTCCTAGGACATAAGTAAACTTAACATGTGTAAGTAAGTCCCCTATTAATGAATTAACTAGGTACAAGACTTGTTAATTTTATGCTTTCCAATATCAAACTTTGTAAATGATATTAATTGAATACATGAATACACAACCAAGTCTTTGTTGTTGATGGCTTGATTTATATTTTCAATAAATTGTTTCATTTATACACACTACATGAGTACATTGTTCAATAAGAGTGCATTATATTTCAATCAATGATAGTTTAATTTAAACATGCTACATGAAGAAAATGTTCAATAAGTGTAAGATATATTTTTAGTCAATGATGGTTCTATTAGTACACAATTCACAAAGACAATGATAAGGGAAACAGATTTCCCACTAAGATAAAGAAACAAAATTAATAGAATGTATAGTTTTAGTACTAGATAAATCTATTCTTATGATATCACATAGAATTATATAAAAAATATGCATACTCTATTCTAAAAAAATATTACTTAGTAAATATTTCTTATCATATGATATGTTGTAGATTGTAATATTAAATATAGGACAAGTGAAATATGCACACATCTATTTTATGCAAGATATATAGTATTTAATTGAGAATAAGTAAAGCTCAATATGTATACTTATAATAGGATAAAAATGATAAAATTTATAAAGTAATATGTATGTTGACCCTAAAATTAGACATGAATACACTTTAAAAAAATGAAGAAAAATTTGCATCTAAACAATCTCCAACCTATTGAAAATTGTGTATATTTTATCATTAAAAATTATTTTGCATTATGTCCTATAAATTTGAATATTTATTTATTTATAACTCAAACAATAAGCTATCATCAATTATGTCACTTAAGTAAATAATCTCTTTTAAAATAATTGGCGAGATTTTATGAGGAATATCAAACCTGAAGAAATTTATACCCATTTCTATTATTGAGTTTCTAGACTAGTTATCATATCATGAATATAACTTAAGTGGTGTTTTCTAATGAGGAATTTATTCTCATTTTCATTATTTAGTTTTAAAATCAAATGTGAAATCCTAAATAAAAATTATTCTATTAACTTAAATGACATTCTCTCATGAAAAACTTATATACCTATTTCTATTATTAAAATAATTGTCTAAGTATCAAATCATAAACAAAAATTATGGTATTGACTTAAACTAAATTCTCTCACAAATATTTAATACCCATATTCATGGAGAAATTATACCATTTTCATTATTTATATTTTATACTAGATATCAAATCTTGAATAAAAATAATGTTATTAAGTTAAATGGTGTTCTCTCATGTCACGAGCTCAAAATGGTAAAATATTTTACAATGTTCAAATGTTATTGTGAGAAATATTTTAACCTCATGCGAACATGATCAAATCACAAGAGAATTAGTCAAGTTAGCAAATACAAATCAAGCTCCCTATGAAATACTTGATCACATTAAGATAAGAAAACATGACAATAAAAGAACAAAAAGAAAGCATACAAGCATGAAAACCTATCTAAAATGAACCAAACCTCAATCCCATAGGGCGATTAGTTCTCCTTTTATGTGAAAAGAGAGCCCTTTCCCAATTCCTTATGATTAGCTTCAAAAATATGATGAATATGCAAGATGATGAATTCATATGCATATAGTGAGAATTCTAAGATTGTGGATGATTGTGGATGTTTGTGGCTTCTATTTATAGGTTGAATGGTTGAAGAATGGAGAAATGGGAGGAATGTGGGACTAAAGGAGATTCTATAAGATTGTGAAACTTTTCATAAATTTGATGGGTGAAGTTGGAGCACATTTTTGAGAATGTGCATAGTTAATGCATTTGGTTGAGGATTTGAGAGGTGTAAGAGAGATTAATGCATTTGTAAGAGGCATTAGATGAATGTGGTTGAGATGTTTTAGAGGGAAATTATTTGGGAAATAAATTCAAATAAATGGAGTTAGTGAAGGAATATTCCCTTAGAATATGCCTTTGTGAGGGAAAATGAGATAATTAGTTGATTAAAAGAATTAATTTTCATGTGCAAGTGGGTTAGTTAATCAAGGGTTGCATTTGACCAAGGTTGAGTCAAAAGCAAGAGGATGGGTAATGATGATTAGGAGTTAATTAATCTATAATTAATTAACTTGGAGGAATTAAGGGATTTGACATTTGATTTAACTGATTTGATTTATTAAACCGGATGAGAGAACTTTAGGATTTTGATTAAATAAATTTATTTATTTAATCAAACAAGATGAACATTAATGAATTAATCTAATAGAATGCTTTATTTGATTATTAGAAGAATTTGATGATAATTAATTAGAATTAGATGCACTATGGTAGTTAGTATTATTTGCATGTCTACATTTTTCCCCTCTTTGAAGCAGCGTACCAGTTGCATTTGTTCAAAGAATAAAACTATTGAGATTGAAATTCAAAAATTTCCTTTTTTTTTTGGATGCCCCACTATTATCCCAATGGAAAGAATTACGCTGGTACATTTCCCCCTCGAGATATCAAGTGAAAAGTTCGATTTTAGGTTTGATCTCACGACAAAGAGGTTCAAGATGGATGTATGTATGGTTAGAATAACATATCTATATGATAATGACAATGAAAATGAGATGAATTAAGATGATGAGAATAACAAATATATGTTATCCTAAATGTCTTAAATGATAATGCAATGCATGTGATATGAATGATGTGTCCCATTATGATGATATGTATGAGTATGTAGGATGGGTATGCTGACATTTTATGAATGTAGGATGGATGCATGTCATGATAGCATGTTATCATGAAAGAGGATAGAAGAATGAGAGGGATCAACCCTTGATTTCGAGAAGATGCAGAAGTCCAACAAGTCTATGAGTCATCAAGAATTTATTAGATATGATGATGAATGATGATGTGTTGTTTATCTAGGGATTGAGGATGTAAAGAGCATAACTTTCCTTATGTTTTATAACACACGTAGATACGATGCATCAAGGTATAAACAACCAAGATGGTGTTGTATCTAGTGAGATGAACTTTGACTTGAAAAATAGATAGGAGTATTTTTGTTCATACCTGACATACGGAAACCTCACTAAGATGTATCTCAGAATTTTCAAACATCTCAGACAAAAACATAGAAAGGCATAACCTATTAATGAAATAGTCAATAAGCTGTCCAAAATTTTCTCTATACACACCTACCAAAGCAAGTATTGCCAAGTTATATTACAATAACATCCAACAAGCACAACAAAAAATAGATAATGATCAATGACCCATTCCTTTCTCTCTAAATCATTTCTATTAGAAATCATCTAGAGTTCATTGGAACGAGTGCAATAAGATAAATAAAAAGAAAAGATAAAGAAAAAAAACAAGCCAATGTTCTTCATACCTTTAGCCAATGGGATGTGTTTTGTTTAGGATAAGAATCCAAAGTGTTTTTCCAATAGATAAGGCCCATTGTAGGAAGGATGCATCCTAGGAAATGTTAGCGAATGGTGGAAAGTTAATAGGTTTTAAAAGGCCAATGATATAAGGTTGATTGACATGTTTATTAAAACAATCAAGAGTTTGATTTTGCATTTAAAAGTTTGTTGTTTCGATTTTGATTTTGCATTTGAAGTTTGCTTTTGCTAATTTTTGTGGTTGTTTCTGTTTGTGTTACCAAAAGATGAGTGTGACGATTTGTTTATTATGGATGAGATTATCATGGGTGAAGTGAAATGAGACAAATGGATTTTTTCAAATATTTGGATGTTTTTTATGTTTTTGAAATGTTATGAGGCTATTTTTTGGATTGTCAGGTTATTTAAATGTTTTTGTGTTTTTTTTCCTAGGGGCTAATAAAAGAGTAGCCTTTCCTATGTTTAAGCTCAAAGATGATGTACCAATGTGTTTTTGACGTTTTTTGACTTTTTGTGAGTGTTTTTGGATTTTTTCATGATTTTGATGATTTGGATATGGATATGTGATGATATTTTTAATATATTTGTGATCTTGTTGAAAAAAAAGATAAGGTCGATTGATCTTGTGGACACTGATTTTGTGTATCCAAGGGTTCATTAACTCTTCTAGGGTTTTTCACCTAAAAGGAGAGAAATGGACACAAAATGAAATGTGTGCATTCAAAATTAATGCAAGGATGGATACAATATACGTAAATACATTGTCTAAATTCAATAAAATGAAAAATAAAGATGATTATTAATGCTAAACCTAATATATGCAAAGTGTTTGAAAACACGGTGATGTATGCAAAAACACCTAAGAATGTAGGTAAATGATAGCAAAATTAAAAAAGACTAAAGAGGTGCACCTAAAATCTAAAATCTAATGCTGAGAGGCTCTAGAATCTTGTAGAGTTGACTAGAAAAGCTAACTGGGACACTTACACCAAGCTAGGCAACTTAGTCCAATTTTAGGGAAAATCTACCAGAATAGGAATCTAGCAAATAGGTATCCAAAAATGTGGAAACCACTTTTTAGGACTAGTAGTAGGACTAATTCACCATGGATGGAAAATTAGTCCACTTGGGAATCTTAAGAAATTTTGGATAGGTTTTTGTAGCTTTCGGTTTGCACTTCCTTTCCTAACAGTTGTCTAGTTCATATTTTGGAGAAAATAGGCTAAAAGATGTTTCAAAGCTTCAATTAAGGCTTTGTTGACTTTCATTACTTTTATGGATTGAAAAACACCTTTTTAACATGAAACTCTTTGAAAAATATGCATAGAAGACCTGCAAAAACACATGCAAAGAGGGGAAACAGGGGTAAGGGTAATAGAATAGCGGGTTTCCTTGGTCAAACTCTAATTTGGTAATCAAACCCTAGATAATGAAATGAAATAAAAAGAGAATGATTAATAAATAACATGCAATTTCACAAACTCACCAAATCCTTGATGTTGAAATCTGACGATGTGCAATAATGTGCTCTAATGGATGACTTGATGATGCTTAGAGTGCTTGAAAATTGCTTGATAATTGCTTGAATGATTAAGTGAATGAATGGGGGTTAAAATGAGAGGAAAAACCCTTTATTTATACTTGATTTTCCATTATTTCCTAAAAATAACACATCACAGGCTGACCTGAAGGGTAAGAGAATAAAATCCTATCACAAAATTAAAATAATTTTTATTTTTGTGCCTAGTGGGACTAAGTCACCCCACGTGGTGACTTGGTCCCACTATGGTAATTTTACTAGGTGTTAGGGATTAAAGTGTATTTAATGTTGTTTAACATGAATATTCTCAAAAATACACTTAAGTATGGCTGAAAAGTGCATTAAGGGGTCATTTAAACATAAGAAAGGGTTGAATTAGTGATGACAAGTCTAGAAAAGCATGAGAGTTTGTTACAAATCTTTATAACACTTTGAAATAAGACATGGTAAGTGATAAAAATGGGTTATTTAAGTGAATTCTAATGAAAGGGTCCTAGAAAAGTGTGAAAGTGGGTTACAACACTTCACAACACTTTTACAAGACAACCTAGAATTCTTAATGATTCTCAAGGGTCCAAGACCTAATGTGAATATGTTGACCACATTGCAACATTAAATCTAGGAAAATCAAGCCAAAGTCCATAAGAAAGACTCAAGTGAGCATAAAAATGCCCAACTATACATGTTTTGGTGACACATTAAGCCCCCAATTTAGTGAGAGGATGATCTTTCTTCAAGGATGATCCCACAATAGTGGTTTACAATTTTTGGCCAAACTGCACACTGAAATAAATTTTTTTAACTAAATCTTCACTTTCAGGAATCTATAGCAGCTAAACCGTGAGGAATTTGAAGATGATGCAAACTAGAGTTTCATGAAATTTTTTATGTAGATTCTAAATATATTTTTTTCAAAAATTTTGGAATCAGATTGCACTTCTTTTTCCATTTCCCTCAAAAACTAGTTTTTTTTTCATAAAACAACATTTTTAAAAAGTGACGCTCACTGTATAACGCATAACCTTTTTTCCATGAAGGATAAAATTCTAATTATTTTTAATTTAGATTTGTAACTTTGATATCTAGTGCTTCCACTTGGTTAGATAGTTTTATATTGAATATTTTTCTTTAATCAAGTATTGAAGTCAAACCAATTACAATTCAGACATAGCGCAACCGTATGACACGTAACTTTTTTTGTATGTATCAAAATTCAATTTTTATTTTTTTGTTAGATCAAGGACTTCAATGTCTGGTGCAGTCATATTTTTCAAAAAAAAATTTGATAATCTGCTATTTTTCTGCATGTGCAGAACAAAGAGCTTGATTTTCGGTGAAAAACCTACATTCACTAGAAATTAAAAAAAAGTAATAATAATCAAATTAAATTTTATTAGAATTATATTTTTTTGGAAGCTTATAATAAGTACTACATACTTACAAAAAAATAATTTTTAAATGAATTCATTTGATCCCCCAAAAGATAAATCAAAAGTGGTTTTCTATCAGCATTTTGATAGGTGTAAAGGAGACTTCATTATAGGTATGGTTTAAAACTAGCGAAGTTATATCCAAGGGGGCTTGGTCTAAGGTGGTTTGATCAAACCCTCTTCAATTGGAATCCTTTAAATGGAAAATTTTGAGGCTTAAATCATTATATTTTCTAAAAATATGTGATTTCAGTAAAAATCAATATCTCCCAGAAATTGTAAACCACTATTGTGGTAGCACCCTCAAACTAACACTAAAGTAGCCCAACATGCACATCAGGAGGGATCCAAATGCACCAATCCTTGTTAAGATAAGAAAAAAAGAATCAAGAGGGATGATCAAGCCCCTAGGATCAAGATCCCATGGAAAACCAAACATAAGCACAAGGGAACACACAAGAGAATGATGAAAAAGAATGAAAGACAAGAGAAAGGAAAGAAAGTTGGATCAAGCTTCGATCATTTGTCCATCTTGTTGTGGATTTGATCTAGGCTATTTTTCTGGAAAAGGAAATGCATACTCACTTTGGGGCGACATAAATCATGGTTGTCCGCTAGGTGAGAAGGCCCAAAAGGGTGAGAAGCATACACTCATGGCTCATATGCACTGACACACACACAAGTGGCTATGGGGAAAATTCATGCTTCAGAATGGGCTTCCCACTCAACCATACCAAAGTTATACCTACTGATAAATTTAATAAGGCACCACAAAGGAAAATGTCATTTCGTGCTTCATGAGATAAGCAAGGCTTTGTATTCTTAGAACTCATGAAAAAATGTGATGGCACTACAGGAATGCAAGCTATGTTATGCAAGGTGGTCATATAAAAAATGCAAAATGCAACATGCAAAATATGTTCAAAGGAGTCTTGTTTAGTTCATGCAGGGTCTATAAATTAGGGCACATTCTGTCAATTGTCTCTAAGAGAGGACCAATGAAAGAATAGAAAATTCAAAACTTAGGGAATATAGTGTGTCACATCAGGCCACTCAGAGGAATGTAATATGCTAAGATAAATCACACTCATGAAGGAAATCACACCCAATGCCATCCACAAAGTGACAAATGCATCGTATAAAGTAATAAGGCTGCACTAAGAACCAAGAAAAAAGAAAAATGCAAATGAATAATGTGAATGTATTCCCCCTATTAGAACTGTCAAATTCTGAATAATTTCACAAGCTTTTCATATCCCTAAGTTTCCAATCGAGTCCTCACCATATACTCAGGGTCTCTCTTCATAATATTTTTCTCACATTCTCCCCATTTTTATCCCATAAAATTCATCTAGGTCTGAGTATTTCACATAATAGTCCATATCGGCATGAGATTATCAAAGTCTTCCTGACCTTGATAATGCATTTTCCACTAATGTGTCTGTTGTTGCCTATTGGCAAGACCTCAGGGATGTCACAGCAATTGGAATTCACATGCAGGTACCTTTCAGCAGGACACTTTTATTATTTCGGCAACAGGAGAAAATTCGTCCATCGACAAAGGGGGCTATCATCGGCACAAGGTCTTACCGATCGCATTTTGTCTCACCGACAGGTGCATGTGGAGATATATCGTCCAAAGAAAAGATTCTTTGGGGTAAGGTCTTAGCAAGATCTTATTGTCTCACCGACTAGTGCAGAACGAACAAATACTTTGGCAAGAGTTATGTGTTCGGTATGTGGTCTTTTCAATCGTGTTTTGTCTCATCGATCGGCAGCAGAAAGAATGTTTTAGTGAAAGATCTTTCATTGAAGTAAGTCATAGTGACCCATATGTCATGCCGATGAGGATATATCTCTCGGTAAGATTAAGGGGTATTTGAAATGAGGTCTCGGCGAGTACCTCCAGTGTTGCCGACATGCACAGGGAATCCTATCAAAGAACTATTGGGAGGAAGTCATGTAGTCCTACTGACCTATAAGTCACGCTGATAGAATACTTCAGGGAGAGTCTCACCGAATTGAGTAATCTAGAGGAATGCATTCGGTGAGACATTTGGCATTGGTATGGGTCTTTTCGAAGATTCATAGTCTTGCCAATGAAATTTATTTCATCGGTAAGATGAACTTCATCGGTGAGAGAGTGATCATGTTTCAGTGACATGAATGTACCATGAGGTATTTCGGTATGACATAGGGTGTTCTATGAAACCTCTTCCTGACTCAGAATTGTCTTACCAACTGGAAAGCACACTAAAGAGCACATCTCGGTAGGATATATTATGATCTGTGGGACATCTCCCCAACAACAGAGGTCACATCGAAGCACATGGGACGAATGGAAATTCGTCCGTGAGGCTCAAAGTGTTGATAAGATGGCATGACTTCACAGTGATGCATAGGATGATTGTCAGTATAACGTTGAGGTTCAGTATGACTACAGTGTGTCTTGGCGAATGTCTCAGTGGTTGTTAAATAAAACCCAAATATTGTTTCCTGCCAACATGGAATGCGAAACGATGTGTCTCTTCAAATGCAAATGTATAAATGTTCATTTACTATTGTAAATGAAGATACAATTAGATTAGATTAGAGATATTAGGTAGATTAGAAATGGATCCAGTAGAATAAAATTCTCATAACAGAGACTATGATGTATGATTTCAAAATGGAGATATCAATGAAAATCAGTTGATGTGGCAGTTTCTTTCTAGTGTCAATTGTTTGTTGTGCTTATTGAAAGTATTATTAAAGTTGTCTTGAAGGTTGGCTTTTCTGGTTATTTAAATTGGTGTAACAAGTTTATATTCAGTTTATCAGTGCACATATGTTGTATTTGTGTGGTTAATTAACTGGTTCTTCCAAGGAGGGATTAAATCCTTTTGATTAATCTCAGTAATCAGGGAAATTCATCTGGATCATTAAGAAGAGCTTAGTAATCATAGTCTTGCATGTTTATACACGTTATAAAAAAAAAATATGCCAAAAAATTTGAGTGTTCTCCAAAAAGAAGTTTCCCATTTCTATTTCATTTGACTCTGCATACCTAATAAGGCACTAGTCTCTGCATTTCACCAATTAGATTCATTCATTTTCTTTACATCTGTTAACTGAGCATATTAGGATTTAGTTTTGGAATATTGCTATACAATCTATACCAAATTTGATTTCATTTGTCCACTCCCATTTTCCATTGTGGGAAAAACATTTCAAGAAGAGATAAGTACATTAAGTCTTCTTCATTCATATAGGTTCACCCGCCTAGGTCTAGCAACACCTAAAGAGTAGAAAGCTTAAATCATTTGGCTTTGTCTGTTACCCTAAAGCGTACCAAGAGATTGGCAGCCTCTTGAGGTATTCCACCTGTGTTTTTGAGAGCTAACAAATTGGCGACTCCACTGGGGACAAACATCAAAAAATCTAGTTGAAGACCATTATATAGTCATTGAAGAAAAAGTTGTAATTTGAGAATTTTCAGAAGGAGTGATTCTGCTGGGGAGAAGTAAAAAATAGTTATTTCAAAAAGAAACATTTTCCTACTTTCAGAAATGTAGGTGGCGACTCTGGTAAAAGCTTGATGAAGAATGGAATTTGTGCATGGAACAAAAAAGTATTTTGAAAAGCAGCAGTTGATAAGAGGAATTGAATAATTGAAAAAGAAAAAGCTACAATTGGACCAGCAACCATTACAATTAGGAGAATTATGCAATAAGGATGAATACACAAGTATAGGAAGGCATTGGACCCCTCAAGTTCCTCATGATACAATTGGAAATTTTTACAATGGAGATGATATATATCATGCACAATAGAACATTTATTCACTATAGTCACCTCATGGTCAACATCATCATGCACAATACAATAACCCTATGTACCAATATCAGCATTCACTTAACCCTCCCCCCCACCAATACATAACAATGATCAAACAATTTGACCTAACATGGTTTCAACGGTACCCTTACCCTATGGATAGCAGCTGGAAAAGTCTGGTTCCTAAGTTTACAGGGAGTAGTGCAATTTCTGTTGAAGATCATTTGGGGAGTTTCAATGGTTTCATCAAAGACTTGGATGTGCCATATGAAGATCTACATATGAGGCTATTCATGATGTCACTCATTCATGAAGCTAGGGATTGGTTCAACAGCTTACCAATAGCTTCTATTGATTCTCTCCAAGGATTTCAGGATCAATTTCTTGAGAAATATGGAAATCTGTCTGCACCAAATTGGGCTTCCCATGGGTTATTAGAGATTCAAGAAAATTAGAACTTGCAGCAATATGTATGCCAGGATCAACAATTTGAAGAAGAAGAAGATGAGAAAAGTACATCTTGGAACCAACAATCTGAAAATGATGAATGTGTCAAAAATCTTTTCAAGTCCCTTCTTGACATAAGAAGAAATAAAGGAGAATCTAGGTGTTCTTTGATTTGTAGAATGTTAGAAATTTGTATGCAAATGCCTACGAATTACAGGCTCCACGAACCCAAGTTCATTTAGTAGTTCATAAAAGTGTATGAGCCAAACCCATTTTATTGGCCTGAATCATAGATACAAGTTTCTTTTGATCAACTAGATGGATGGACTGATATTGTAGATAGGAAAAAATATGAAGACAATGGTAACATCATTGTTGAAGACAGAGACATTGATCAAACAATGCATCCAATAGAAGATGAGATAGGTGCAAGTCAGAATGACTCATATGATAGCTTGCATGATGAAGATGAAGATACAAGAGATCTCTCTTGCATAACAGATTGTGACAGGGAAAGCAATGTATATTATGAGGGATCCAATGAATATTCAGATTATGAAAAGGAACCTACGGATTCTGACCTACAATTAGGTGATTCTTGCAGTTCTTGTGATAATCAAGAAGAAGCAATGGAGAATGTGGATCCATTTGATAGTGAACAAGTAACACTTCCTACTATAGATGAGAACCATGATGCATTTGATGATGAAGAGGAGAGTACATTAGCATGTGAAGAGAATAACTACAATGATCTTGAAAATTGCCATGTTGATGAATTGGAAGGGTATGTGCAGGATCATCATGGAAAAAACAAGCCCTTAAGTGGCAAAAAAATCAGAAAAATCAAAGTTAGGAAACTTAACATAAAAATTTGAATAAGTTATCTATATTATTTAAAAAATATGTAAGAATAGAATCTATAGAAAATTTAATGTAGTTTCTAAACTACTAGGCTTATTTAGAAAGAAAAAAAAATCTATTTGGGGAAAATTTGAAATTTCAATGTAGTAGTACTTAAATTTGAGGGAAAAAATAAGAAGTAGGTGTTTGTCTAACCACCCTAGCCACAATAAAATGATAATATTTTTTTATAAAATTTTAGATATAAGTAGAGGACTCATGTCCTGATGTGATGCATATTTTTTGTAATTTTTTCCAAGTAAATAATTAATTATGACTTTATTATTACAAATTTTATAAATATAAAACTTGTATGTCTAACCACCTTAACTTGGTCAAAACTTCATGAAATTCAAATTTTCTTTTTAATCCTATAGTACGAAGCATAGAATGTGATGCATGTTTCAGATTCAAAAAATATGATACCATTTGAAAGCTATAAATGTTTTTTAATCAGCCTATCGATCAGGACTTTAGTCATAATTTAAATAGAAAATTAATAATAATAATTTATTAAATTCAAATTAAAGCATAATTTATATTGGTGGAAAGCTGGGAATCTCATTTAAAAACCCTTTTTGTTTCATCAATTTTGGGTTAAAAAAAGTGATCATCCACATACCCTACACATACCTAGATCATATTGCCACTTTTTGGCCCATCATGATCCTACACATACCCAGAAAATGAAATGGAAGGGGATTGTGTATCATGTCACAATAAGGAAGAGCTTGAGGACAATCATGTGAATCTTGATTTACAACAAGGAGATATTTCCAGCTCTTTTGGAGATCAAGAAAAAGGAGAAATAATATAAGGTACGGAAGAAGTGACATATTCACTCAGTAATGAGCAAATTTCAGATTTTCTAACTCTTGAATATCAGGGATGTATACATGAGGATGATCCTGAGGTTTTGTTTCCAGCTTACATTTGTTTTGACAGTGAAAGTTCTCTGTGTATTAACTCATGTGACTCCTAGTACATTTCTCGAAATGATGGAGAAACCTTTGAAGTTGATCATAAACCTGTGTCCATTCAAGATGAGGTATGTGATTTTGAAATTTCTAACTCATGTGGAGAAGACATTTATTTGCATACCAAGGGGGATAGAAGTCCAACATTGATTGGTTCACATATGCATGATATTGAATATATGAGTCATATTCCAATGCCATTTCCAAATGGTGATACCAAATAGGTGCAAAAGGTTTCAGACTTGTTTGTCTGAAACAATGTTGATATGACAGAAATTTTTTCTCATGACAAGCACTCTGATGGTGAATTTTTAGTACAGCTGGGAGAATGTTTTATAGTTCATAATAGTGAGAAAGATAATGAGAAATTTTTCATTGAATATGCATGCACTTTGTATGTTAAGGATAACACAAATTTGTCCCATAATGATAGAGAATTTGAATTACAGAATGATGAAGGGAATTTGGGCCAAACTAAGCATGGTGATTCTCTAAGAACTTTCAACAACCATAATAGGGAAGGTTGCATGAATATCTTCAAGAAGAATCTGATGAACTTAAGGAAAAACCAGGTGTTTGACAGAGGAAAGTATGGGCCTTTCTTTTGGATGGCTTTGAACCATCATTTATGGTTTGAATTTTAGACTGTAACAGTCCAAAACTGATGAAGTTGTAACACAAAGGATTAAGGGTTGCCAGTGCATGGACAACTCTTGATGATCCTCTTTAAAATTATTTTCCATGCACAGTAGTTTAGGGTTCTGTTCATCTCCATTTTGCATTCATTTCCATTTCCATCTTGCTCACCAATTCATCATCTTGTGTCTGGTCTGCTCACCCAGAAATATGGATCCTTGCAATGATTTTACAATCATTCATCCCTAAACGGAGCCACTGTTAGAACTGTAAAATTCTGAATAATTTCACAAGTTTTTCATATCCCTAAGTTTCCAATCGAGTCAACACCATATACTCAAGGCCTCTCTTCATAATATTTTGCTCACATTCTGCCCATTTTTATCCCATAAAATCCATCTAGGTCTGAGTATTTCACATAATAGTCCATATCGGCATGAGATTATCAAGGTCTCCCCAACCTTGATAATGCATTTTCCACTAATGTGTCTGCTGTTGCCTATCGGCAAGACCTTAGAGATGTCACAGCGATTGGAATTCACATGTAGGTACCTTTCGGCAAGACACTTTTATTGTTTTGGTGACAGGAGAAAATTTGTCCATCGGCAAAGGGGGCTATCATCGGCACAAGGTCTTACCGATCGCATTTTGTCTCACCGACAGGCGCATGTGGAGATATATCGGCTAGAGAAAATATTCTTTGGGGTAAGGTCTTACCGAGATCTTATTGTCTCACCGACTAGCATGGAATGAACAAATACATCGGCAAGAGTGATGTCTTCGGTATGTGGTCTTGCTGATCGCGTTTTTTCTCACTGACCGGCAGTAGAAAGAACGTTTTGGCAAAAGATCTTTCATCGAAGTAAGTCATAGTGACCCATATGTCACGCCGATGAGGATATATCTCTTGGTAAGATTAAGGGGTATTCGGAATGAGGTCTCGGCGAGTACCTCTGATCTCGCCAACATGCATAGGGGAATCCTATCAAAGAACTGTTAGGAGGAAGTCATGTAGTCCTTCCGACCTGTAAGTCATGCCGATAGAATACTTCAAGGAGAGTCTCACCAAATTGAGTAATCTAGAGGAACGGGTTCGGCAAGACATTTGGCATCAGTATGAGTCTTTTCGAAGATTCATAGTCATGCTGATGAAATTTATTTCATTGGTGAGAGAGTGATCATGTTTCAGCGACATGAATGTACCATAGGGTATTTTAGTATGACATAGGGTGTTCTATGAAACCTCTTCCCGACTCAGAATTGTCTTAGCAACCGGAAAGCACACTAAAGAGCACATCTCGATAGGATATATTAAGATCTGTGGGACGTCTCCCCAACAACAGAGGTCACATCGAAGCACATGGGATGAATGGACATTTTTCAGTGAGACTCAAAGTGTCGATAAGATGGCATGACTTCACAGTGATGCACAGGATGATTGTCGGTATAACGTTGAGGTTCGGTATGACTACAGTGTGTCTCGACGAATGGCTCAACGGTTGTTAAATGAAACCTGAATACTATTGCCTGCCGACATGGAATGTGAAATGATGTCTCTTTAGATGCAAATGTATAAATGTTCATTTATGATTGTAAATGAAGATACAATTAGATTAGATTAGAGATAGTAGGTAGATTAGAAATGGATCTATTAGAATAAAATTCTCATAATAGAGACTATGATGTATGATTTCAAAATGGAGATATCAATGAAAATCAGTTGATGTGGTGGTTTCTTTCTGGTGTCAATTGTCTGTTGTGCTTATTGAAAGTATTATTAAAGTTGTCTTGAAGGTAGGCTTTTCTGGTTATTTAAATTGGTGTAACAAGTTTATATTCAATTTATCAGTGCACATTTGTTGTATCTGTGTAGTTATTTAACTCTTTCTTTCAGGGAGGGATTAAATCCTTTTGATTAAGCACAGTAATCAGGGAAATTCATCTAGATCATTAAGAAGAGCTTAGTAATCACATTCTTGCATGTTTATACAAGTTATAAATAAAACATATTCCAAACAATTTGAGTGTTCTCTAGAAATAAGTTTCCCATTTCTATTTCATTTGACTCTGCATACCCAATAAGGTACTAGTCTCTACATTTCACCATTTAGATTCATTCATTTGCTTTACATTTGTTAACTAAGCATATTAGGATTTAGTTTTGGAATATTGCTAGACAATCTATACCAAATTTGAATTCATTTGTCCACTCCCATTTTCCATTGTGGGCAAAACATTTCAAGAAGAGATAAGTACATTAAGTCATCTTCATTCATATAGGTACACCCGCCTAGGTTTAGCAGCATCTAAAGAGTAGAAAGCTTAAATCATTTGGCTTTTTCTGTTACCCTAAAGTGTACCAAGAGATTGGTAGCCTCTTGAGGCATTCCACCTACATTTTTGAGAGCTAACACGCCCACTTTAAAGGAATTTCTACACACCATTCTAGGAACAGTTACTTTAAAGTAGCAAATGGAAAATATGAGAAGAAAGAACACATGAGAGCCAACTTGGAAATCCCTTATGACAAGTCATAGATTTTTTAGTAAGGCTATGTCATGCAAGAAAAGGGTAAAGAAAAGGGAAGGAGTTTCCCCCAAAATGAAAACACCAAATACATAAGGGATCTATGGATTCAAGGTTAGTATGTTCATTGTTGCAATGTTTTGTAAAGAGCTCAAAACTGATATCATTCCCTAAATACATAGAACTAGAAGAATGACACAAAGAGAGTGAAAACAAAGACAAGGAAAGATTTGTATGGGTCAACGTGGAAGAGACATGGATGTCTCAACACTTTGCATTGTCCCCAAAAGGAAAACACAAGAAAAAAGAAAAAAAAAAGGAAAAGCTTTTGGGTCAACATTAAAGAAACATTACAGTCTTAATGCCTTGCATCATCCCCAAAAGGAAAACACAAGAAAAAGAAAAAGGAAAAGAAAAAGGAAACGGGGGGTCCTTTTGGGTCAACATGAAAGAGACATTGCAATCTCTATGCCTTGCGTCATCCCCAAAAGGTAAACACAAGAAAAAGAAAAGGGTAAAGAAAAGGAAAGGGGAGGGGGTTCCTTTTGGGTCAACATGAAAGATACATTGTGGTCTCAATACTTTGTGTGATCCCCAAAAGGAAAAATGATGAGGGCGCAGCCCGAGACTTAGAAAATAACCCACAAACAAGAGAATAATTTTATTATTCAGAAAATGGAGCTTCTTACATATAGAGGATCTCAAATCCCCAAGATCTACAACACATGCAAGTTATAGAAAGCTACAGAATAACCCCTTCGCAATATGCAAGCTTTTCCCCAAAAAGTTACCCAAAAATTAGAAACCCGCCCATAAATAGAGCTCCTCATTAGTTTGGAGCCAAAAAAACATTCAAATTTAAATTTAGGTGGTTTGGCGCCCAAAATTTACAACATGAAGTTCAAATTTCAAAAGAGCATTTGCAATTGTATCTTCTAGAAAGTGTGCCAACTTCCCGGGGCCATAACTTTTGATCCGGGACTCTGATTTGCGAACCGTTTGAACCGTTGGAAAGGTATCGAAGTCAATAATGTGCTCAAAATTTATTATGTCGATTTTGGAAAGTTTCAGGGCTGATTCAGGAGCTCTAAGTGCCTCAAATCTAACTCAAAAGATTTCCAGGTGCAAATCTAGGAAACTAAAACTGCAATATCTTTCAACCCATGAACCGAAAATAAAAACCGTAAATTGGGAATTTCATTATGATGAAAAGGGTATCCAAAAATGTAAAAACATCTAAAAACTAAGAAACTTGAAATTTAACTATTTTGGGTGATGCAAGATTGCCCTTACACCACTAGATGCTCCTGCATCAGACACCCAAGGTAATTTGAGAAGTGACCCCATCACGTCTCAGATGGTGGAGGAAAACCCAAATGGTCAACCTATGCCTTAGGCAACTAGGATGAATCTTCAACAGGCCTTCCTTTCCATTTCACCAAATATTCTTCATACTGCCTGTTCCTGGTACTCCTTCCCACATGACTATCCAGGATTTCTTCAATCTCCTCCTTTTCATAAGTAGGTGCTGGAATCTCACACTGTTCCATCGTTGGTACTTCCTCTGCACCACCTTCATGATACTCTGTCAAATCTAAAATGTTGAACACAGGGGAAATGTTGAATCCATCTGGCAACTCTACCTCATATGCATTCCCTGAATCATGCCTCTTCAAAATTTTATAGGGACCAAACTTCTTCATCTTCAATTTGTTATATGTTCCCACGGAAATCTTTTTTTCCTCAAGTGGACCATCACTTCATCACCAATATGAAACTCCTTATACCTCCTCTTCTGATCTGCCTTAGCCTTATATTGCATATTCATCTTGTTAATATGTTCTTTTACCTTCTCATGTATATCCTTGATGTGTCTGCAAAATCTTTGGCTTCAACACTTATTTTCTTCTCTTGATCCATCTTCCTCAATTCTGGAGGGGCTACCTCCATACAATAACGGAATGGTCTACCAGTTTCTATTATTAGAATTATTTGTAAGAAAATTTTGCCTTAGGGTAAGATCAAGTAGCATCCATTGGTTTTATCTCCCACCACCAAATATCTGAGGGTTACCCAGACTCCTGTTAACAACCTCTGTCTGTCCATCTATTTGTGGATGGTGTGCAGAACTGAACTTCAACTCTGTCTTCAGCTTCTTTCACAAGGTCCTCCAAAAGTACCCCACAAATTTGGTGTCACGATTTGAAACAATACTCTTTGGCAGACCATGTAGCCTCACCACCTCTTTGAAGAACAAGTCAGCAATGTGGACTGCATCATGGGTCTTCTGACATGGAATGAAATGTGCCATCTTCAAAAACCTATCAACCACCACAAAGACTGAATCATTCCCTCGTTGTGTCCTTGGCAAACCAAGAACAAAGTCCATACTTATATCCTCCCATGGCCTCTGCAGTGCAAGGGCTAATATAAGCCTGTATTCTGACTCACTCCTTTAGCCATCTGACATACCCTGTAGCTTTGTACAAACTTCTTCACATCCTGTGACAACTGAGGCCAATAATAATGCTCACTGATAATGGGAATGGTCTTATCCCAACCAAAATTTCTTGCCATTCCTCCACTATGCTTCTCCTTTATCAGGTTTTCCCTCGTGGAACTCCTCATGATACACAATTGACTTCCCTTAAATAACATGTCATCTTGGATTATGAAATCCAACCATCTTGTCCTGTCCATTGTAATAGGTTCCTTGCAAGTTTTCCAAGCCTCTGCAAAATCATGATCTTCTTCATAAAGTGTCTTGAGTTCATTTAACCCAACCACTTCAATCTGTATCTTTGTCATCAATGTATGCCTCCTACTTAAGGCATCTGCAACCCTATTTGACTTCCCACTCCTATGTTTCAAAACAAAGGTATAACTCTGCAAAAACTCTACCCATTTCATATGCCTCTGATTTAATTTTCCCTGACTATTTAGGCTGCAAAGGCCTGATGATCAGTATATAGAACAAATTCCTTCAACAACAAATAATGTCTCCATTTCTTTAATACTTGAACTATAGCATAAAATTCCTGATCATATACAAAATACTTTCTCTTCGCATCATTTAACTTTTCACTGAAATAGGCAACGGGCTTACCTTCTTGGCTCAACACTACTCCAATGGCACAACCACTAGCATCACAATCCACCTGAAACACCTTGTTGAAATCTGGGAGGGCTAGAATAGGTTGCTCTGTCACCTTCTGCTTTAACAATTCAAAACTTTTTTCTACTCTAGTGCTCCACTTGAATTCTTTTCTATCCCCTCTCATTGTTTCAGTCAGGGGTCCACAAATACTACTGAATTTTCTAATGAACTTTCTATAAAAACTAGCCAAACCATGGAAAGATCTCACCTTGGTAGCAGTTCTTGGGGCAGGCCATTCCAAAATAGCCTTCACCTTCTCTGGGTCCATCTTGAGACCTTCTCCTAAGACAACAAACCCCAAGTAAACTAACTCCCTCTTAACAAAACTGCACTTCTTCAGATTAATCAACAGTTTCTCTTCTCTTAACTTCTCAAAGGCTGTTCAAATATGCATCAGATGTTCATCCAACATCTTACTAAAAATCAAAATATCATCTAAATACACAAGAACAAAACTTCCCAGAAATTCTTTTAGTACCTCGTTCATGAGCCGCATGAATGTGCTCGGTGCATTGGTTAGCCCAAAAGGCATGACTAACCACTCGTACATGCCCTCTTTGGTCTTGAAGGTAGTCTTCCATTCATCTCCCTCTTGAATCAGGATATAGTGATATCCACTCT